>JARHVA010004808.1:1142500-1157500 GCA_037957365.1 Torreya grandis | reverse complement strand
TTCTCTAGCCTTCTAAGATTTTTTTTGGCCACCAAAATTTTAAGGGCATTTTTGGTATTTTTCCAATTTTATAGAAAAATCATCATTTTTACAGACTATGGAATAAATTTTATAATAAAATTTGGGAAATTGAAACAAAAAATTAAAAAACAATAATAATTGCAATTATTTTCTAGTTATATATATATATATATATATATATATATATATATATATATATATATATATATATATATATATATTCAAAGTTAGAGACTCTTAGAAAGATAACAGCAAAAGGTGTTCCCTACTTTTTTCCTGTAGTTTTTGTAATTTTTCAAAGATTAGATATCCTCACTTATGTTTTTGGATTATCTTCTTCAAAATATTTATAAAAATTTCAAGTTTTCAAATATCTAACAACTGATGTTATTGTGGTAAATAAAGGCCTTTTTGGACCTAGATGCACTTTTGAGGCCATATCTTTTGATCTAAGATGCCTAGAGGCTCCCTTTTTTTTAAAAATCATTGCTCTGATGCAAAAGTTGTGAATAGACCTCATATTAAACACCTAAAAAGTGTCTAACCCTTGGTCTTCCTCTCTCCCCTTGGTCCCTTGCCACTTCGACTATCCCTAACCTACCTAAGTCTTATTAATTGGAAATAATCACCTATTTTTAATTAAATAAGCCCCTTTTCCTTCTCCTTGCCACCTTGGATCCCTCCTTGGATCCCCTTCATTCCCCACATGGCCATTTAATGCCTTAGACTCCCATTCCAACCTCTTCTCTCGCCCATTTAACCCCCCCCGTCGACCGTTTCATCCTGGCATTCATTCGACCCGACCGTTGGGAAACGGATGAAAGGCTATTTTTAGCCTTTCTCCGGCCTTTCAGCCGCCGACGTCGGTCAGCCTTCGGCTGACGTCGGTGATATTGCCAGCGTCGGCACCCCTTCATAACGGTTTCTTCACCGTTTTCTCTGTCTGCTGGTCCCATTTGGCTTCTCTTCACTCTCTGCGTCTCCCTTTCTCGCATCCCGACTCTTGAATCTTTGGCACCAAACCCTTGTATCAGTAATCTCTCTACCAATCAATCTGACTCTCTCTCCCTTAGGTACACAGCAATCTTCTGTAGGTGAACTACAGGGATTCTTCATCAGCAACAGGGCTTCAACAAGCGGCAACAACAACACCTTCTTCAGCAGGGCACAGGTATGTTCTCTATTTATTTGCTTTATGTTTTCTAGTTATCATGTTTTAAACTAGATTCAGCTCTCCTACCCCCTCAGACCTGACTGTCACCCAGACCCAGATTCCTATCTCCCAGATTGGCTTCCTCTATCTCCCTGTCCCTCTCTATCCTCCTGACTAAAACTATCCTCAAACCAGGCCCAGAGCAGACTCAGACCTTCGTCCACAAACCCGTCCACTGACCATCTTTAAACAGAGCACAAATCAAGACCCAAACCACCCACAGACTAGACCCTGCCATTGCCTCGACCGACGCCGGTCATTACCCCCGACCGACGTCGGCAGACTAACCGACATCGGCAGACCAGACAACCGACGCCGGTAGGACTACCGACATCGGCGACTGTGACCAGTTTGACAGCTTCTTCCAGGTAAGCCTTTGCTTCCTTGTCTCTTTCAGTTTGCTATCATTTTAGTCTATTTTAGCATTCTGTCTTTTTATCAGTCATTTATCTCTTCATCAAACAGTGGGTTGACCTCCCTTAAGGAAGTTTTCATACTTCTGGGAACAGGCTTTTGCCTGGCAACCCACCGCCTATCTATCTAACATCCTTTTGTCCAAGTTTTCTTCTTTTGCAGGTGTCATTCCTCCACAGCCAAAGAGGAGTGCTCACTAACGTCTGGATTTACGATGCGCAATCTTTAGTCCAGGTACTTCCAAGCCTTGTCCATTACTTTCTTTTAGTTTCTTTCTTTTTAGTCTGAAAAGCAAATTTGAGGTAGAAACATCTCTGGCACGCCCGGTGGGACCCTAGGTTCCTCCTGGGTTCCTTTTTCTTTTTCATTCATTTAGGTGCACTTAGGCTCCTTCTCTCTTCTCTCTTTCTTCTATTCTGAATGACACTATAAGCAGGACTAAAACGAATCCTTCTTTTCTTTCTTCCTTGCATTCTAGACTAGTCTAAATATCATACTCTTGACCCTTTCTCAAACTTGTCTGCATCACAACATCACATTTCGACTTGGGCATTAAAACATATTGCACTTTCATTTCTGCTTGTGCTTGCATTAGTCCACATCTAGTAACTTAGGCGCATATTGAATGAACCGTAGACACTTGATGTTACACTACCGAATCACATGCACTAAAACACACATAAAACTTACCTGAGATAAGGCCCGACTGGGATTTCATCACCCAGCGGATACCTTACCCATCCCGGTGACCCTACTTGGATTTCATCACCAAGGGGGAAGCCCACTCCGTTCTCTGGCGGAGGATAAACTCTAGGCGAGGTATATCTTGGCTAAGCGAGACCGGCTAACCACTGGAATCGTGAAGTGAGGGGAGCTTGCTCCTTAGCACCAGGCCACGTACCAGACCCTAACACAGACCTTTGAGCACCTAAACAACACCTAAAACCATCTTTAGACTGCCTTCTTCTAGGACCCATTTTTCAGCTAATCTCCCCAAACATTCATCTAAGGCATAAGCCACAAGTTTCTAAGGTTAATTCCTAGGATTTATCGCTTAGGCTTGTCTGTCTTTCTCTGTTTTCCTCTTCTCATCTGTTTGTTTGAGTGTGTGAGGATGCTTTCTTCTTTGTTTTTCCAAGAACCTTTTGGCTCTCTGGAAAACACAGTCACCGACATCGGTTCTTCCACCTACGTCGGCCTTCCCCTGTCACCGGCATCGGTTCTTCTACCGACGTCGGGCTTCATCTGTTACCGGCATCAGTTATCTGACCGACGTCGACTGTCTTTATAACCGACATCGGTTTTTTAACCGACGTCGGTCTCTGTCACTGTCCTTTTTCTTTAAAACCAGCAACCTGAAACCTATCTTTTCTCTATCAAAACTCCATTCTGGTTTTCTGAGACTGCAAAAACACAGTTTCTGGAACCAGGACTCTCTTCTTAACCACTTTAGCCAACAGCCGCTTCCGTCTATCTTGTCTCTAACCAGTCCTATCATGGAGTTCCACTCGGAGACTGAAAGAACTCCTACAGGACCGACCCTGACCCCGACCCCGACTCAAATTCCCATCATCCCTAAAGGGGACCAAGATTTTGAGAGATTCTTGGACCTCAATACCGCAGCCCTCCAAAACTATCTCGCAAGAAACCCAACGCGGGACCTTTCAGGTGACGTGGCGATGACATCCACACCATTCGCCACCCAACCCTTTTTGACTCAGCCTTTCACCTCGACTATTAACCCAATCATGGCCAATATGCAAAGTTTGGCCTCCCCGTCTATTTTTAGACCGACCTCCATCGGGGTTCCATTACCCCCTCAACCGCCTGCAATTCAACCAAGTTCTACATCATATCAGAACTTGATTGCCTCGACCCCTTACACTCTTGCGCCCACAAATGTAGGAGTACCAACCTGTCCCTCTACCAGTGCCGCCATTCAACCACCTTTGGCGGTGCCCAGTCAACTTATACCTTCAACCTTCATAACGCAACCACCCTTAGCCTCCACTTCTACCCCTGCGATTAGTCATCCGTACATTGTACAACCGACTAAGTCGCACGCCTCCTCTAGCCTCTTCCAAGCGCCTTACAACTTGGGGGGCGCTCAACCTGCCAATCCGTCAGCAAATCTTATCAAGATGCTGATGGATAAGATGTCCCGTCTCGAAGCCTCCATTTCCGGTTCAAGCAATACTTTGTCATATGAACAAATTTGCAATGAGCCCATCCATCCTTCCGTCCCTATTCGACCATATCCTAGCCATTGGGACCTTCCTAAATTCACTCGCTTTCAGAGTAAGGAAGACCCGCAACAACATCTACGGGCATTTAGACATGCCTGTTATCTTATTGCCCACGACGATGCGTTACTTCTACGCACGTTCCCTATGTCCCTTTCTGGCCCTGCCCTTGACTGGTATAGTTCTCTTACCAGACACTCTATCTTTTCATTCATCCAACTCGCCCAACTATTTCTTGACCATTTCTCAATCAACATCACCAAACAAGTCTCAATCACAGACCTTTATTCCATCAGGCAATTTGACAACAAAGCAATTGTCAATTTTGTCGCTCGTTGGAGAGGCCTTATTAACCAGCTCTCCTTCTCTTTACCTCAACCTGAGCTCATCGAGCTCTTCTCTCGAGCATGTGCCAGCCACATCTCTTCTACCTTGCGGATTCAGACATTTCACACTTTTGACGAAGCTTTCATCATGGCTCGAAAGCTTGAACTCCGTGCCCTTGAAGAAGATAAGGTCAAATTGCGTAATACCAACGCAAAATCTACTGACCATTCTTCTTCCAGACCTTCTTCTTCTGCCAATTCCAAGTCTACAGGAGTGGCCAACACTGTGGTCGTTAGATCACCATCTTCAACAACAACAAATTACTCTCAACCTTCGACATCTTCCAGCATCACCAAACAATTCCAACAATGGTACATTTAGCGTTCTTACACTCCACTTGGAGAACCATACGCTTCCGTTTTGGAAAAACTTCTCAAGCAGGGGGTCCTCAATCTCCCTCCAATCCGACCACCTCAATTTGACCCCTCTAAGGCCATCCCTACATGGTATAGGGAGGCCGACTTCTATCCCTTTCATTGCGTCCAAGGCCATGACATCGACAACTGCCAAACTTTCAAAAACATTTTCCAAGACATGATCGACAAGGGGGATCTTATTTTAGATAATCCGAATGCCCCGCCTAATCAACATATTGACATCTTCAAACAACCATTTCCCAATCATCCGCCTACTCAAAACAATGTCCAGACTTCAACCAATGACCCTCAAGACCAGGACATTCACACGATTAGCACTATCTTGCCTCTTGTCCTTGACCAACCTCTTCCATTAAAGGATGAGGAACCTCCTTCTCCTACTAGTCCTCCATCTACCTCTCTTGTATCGGAGGACGCTTTGACCACATCAACACCATTAAGCCCACCTTCATCCGAAGACCCTACCTTACCTACTCCTCAACTACAAGTAGAAGGCACGATCATCCATGCCCTCTGCCCACTTGAGGAGCCAGACTCTCTTATTTCTTCTCCACCAAGAGAAGAACCAGTCTCTCCACCCGTTTCAACCGAGGAAAACCCAGTCACGGTTTCCTCTTGTCCTTTGCCTGAGATTGTTACATCTCACTCACCTTCATCCACATCCAAACCCAAACCCACATCTAACCTCGCCTCGCATAACGGTGGCCCTCGACCCAAACACACGAAAGCTACTAGACCACATCGGAGGACTCCTCCCCCACCTTCGTCATTACCTTCAATCTTAGGCCCACATCCGTCCACTTTAATAGGAGTGCTTCCCACTCCCATCCTTCATAGAGGCACATCGCCTCCATTACTTCCTCATCCCATCAGACATACATCTCATCCGAGCTCTCGATCTATGCCTCTTTCACCTCCCAAACCAACGTCACCAACCCTCACTGCAATAAAGCATCCAGACCCGTTAGCAGGTTCATATGTCTTGCTCTTACGGCACTTGTTGCAGTCGTCTCGTATCAACCTCCCGCCTCTTAGACAATATCAATCTCTCGAACCTAAACCACCATGGTTCGATGACACTCGCATTTGTGCGTATCATTGCACGCCTGGGCACGACACGGAGCATTGTCATGCCCTCAAGGTCACCATTCGCCAATGTCTTGGGAATGACACCCTTCTTCTCGACCACGTTATCAACAAACCCTCAACACCACCCCACTCATCAACTCTCGGATTAAGACCATCTTGGTTCGACAACTCCGCATTCTGCCATTATCATCACACTCTGGGACATGACACTGAGCGTTGTTGCGCTCTTAAAGCTGTCATTCGTCAGCACCGAAAAAGGGATTCCCTTCTCATCAAGGCCCCTCTTAACCACCTTTTTGACAAAACATCAACCTCGACTCATGCCTCTCCAACCTCATCGCCTAAATCGGGATCTCCACGCTAAACTGTGGTCCCTTTGCCGCCTTTGACCTCCTTATTCGACATTAACACCGTCCATCTGACCACTAAACCCCAACCGACCTTAACCAACCTTTCAAACATTCTCCCTACCCGCTGGGGGAAATCATCCTTTATTCAAACCTCGACCAACTGTTCAACCCAGTCTCTGCCACATATCAATCACTCATTTTTAAACCCGACCAAGTATCCACCGACCCAACCCCTGACCAATTATTCGACCAGTCTCAACCAAACTTCAACCAAATATCAATCACCCTGACCTCTCGATCAAACATTCAACCAAATCTTCACCAAGTCTCAACCAACCCTCAACCATGACATCGACCAAACCTTTGACCAAACCTTCAACAAACTTTGACCAAACATTTTACCACACTTCAACCAACTCTCGACCAATCAACAATCAAATATCATTCAACCAATCCTTTTTATCTAAAACATTCAACCTTTCTCAACCAACCAATGACAATCAACATCTGACCAATCTGGAAAGAGCCAAATGGGGCAGGTTTGCTCCCAATTGACTCGGACCTTAACACACTAGCATGGCCCAGGGACTTATCAGACCTTGAGCCCCTCCTTTTTTCTGTCTTGCGTCTTCGACCTTTCTTCTGCTAGTCGAGTACTCGTCTACTTGACACATAACTTGAGATCGTCCCTTGAGCAATCCTCGTCCTCTTAATCCTCATCCCTTTCAACCCTATTCCCCTTTAACAAGTCCTCTACAACCCTTTTAGGATGCAGTGATGCTTTGTCCTAATAAAAAGGGGCATCCTTGAGCTTCTACAGTCTTGTCCGTGACTCTCATTCCTATCAATAAATCCAAATCAAGATGTCAAAACATATCCATGGTCACTAAATCAAGTCAAATCAAAAAGACAGACTGCTCCCTCGAAGGACAGCTGTACTATCATTGCTGTATTACTAGACTGATCCCTTGAAGGACAGCTAGGCCAACTTTTCAAACATTATTAAGCAAAAATATAGACCACTCCCTCGAAGGATGGCTATGACTACTCTGGCAATAAACAGCACTTTTCTTAGGAGCTTCCCGCATCGATCAGCTTCACAACATGACCATTACATCAAGTGACATCTCTATGCAGGCTTCTCGCATCGATCAGTCTGCGCAAAAAAAAAAAAAAAAAAAAAAAAAAAAAAAAAAAAACGAGTCACAGACATTGGCTTGTAGTTGTCTCAGGGTCTCCTACAAAAGGGGCAAGGTTATTCCTGCTCTTAAACTGGGTTACCCTATCCTCCTTCTATCACCAGCTCAAGGGACTTCGAGCTCACTTTAATGTCAAAGTGATTCGATTACCGTTCTAACTCAACACTAGTCAATGACGCAATGCACGAACGGGGCTTTTGTTCTAATAACCCCTATCTATGCTTCCTTTCTGGTCCTTGTCAATGAAAGAGCAATTTGCCTTTCACCTTTTCTCTACACTTTGGTCACGCTTTGGCCACGTCAATTGTCAACTCATCCTTAAACCCAGCCAACTTCAACATTTTTTCAAACCAGCCTCGACATTTCCAACATGACATCAGGCATCATCCTTGTCCTTTTCGCATAGTTTCTATGGACACCAATACACATGGAAACTACCGACTAGACCCAATTTATGTTAAGCATAAACCAATACTTGCTGAAGCATAAATAGACCTTCTATTCATTTCTAGCATACATCCATCATGACTATGGAAACTTACTAGGAATGAAAGACTCTCGACCACTTCTACAGAAGACACCATCTGTAGTATCCTTTTATCCTCATCTTTTTATCCTCATCATTTTGACGCTTGACCACATCCAATCATCGACCATTTTGACCCTCGCAGTCTGAACTACATTGGTCTGAGGCCCTACGACCAGGGCTATGTAGGCAGCACTCAGATAACACATCTTCTGAGGTTAGCTTGACCACCCCCATTTATTCATCTCTTTGATGGACAAACCTTCTCTTTTGTGACCTTGACCTTGACCACGACCAGTCTATCGACAACTTTGACCACATCCAATCTCATCATCGACCAATCTTCTCAATTTGTCCAAACTACATTGGTCTGAGGCCCTACGACCAGGGCTATGTAGGCAGCACTCAGATAACACATCTTCTGAGGTTAGCTCGACCACCCCCGTTTGTTCGTCTCTATGATGGACAAACCTTCTCTTCTTTGACTCTTATCACACCCAACTTCGTCAACTTTGACCAAGACCAATCATTTCCTTTGACCAAGACCAATCATTGACTTTGACCAAGACCAATCATTTCCTTTGACCAAGACCAATCATCGACTTTGACCAAGACCAATCAACCCCTCCGACCCTCCCTCCCTTTTAGGGAGAACTACATCAGCCTGAGGCCCTGTCACCAGGGCTATGTAGGCAGCACTCAGTTGGCATGAGGTCTTCTGGGGTTAGCTCAGCCGCATCCTTTCGTCTATCCATCCTCTTGACCAATGACCATTGGCGATCATGCCTATCTCCTTCGACCTCGACCACTTCCAAGCCAATGTTGCCTTGGTTGTTTTTGCGTGTATGCTATTCCACAGCTGGTTAGCAGAATTGTCCGCAGACTTTTTTTTGACCCTTCACAAGTATAGGATCACGAGCCAGTTGATGCCTACTACTTGTGACTTTTTCGTGTTTCTAGGAGCACTTCCTGAGCCCTAGATACCTGGAACACGATGACCATTTGGAGCTTCAGCTTAGATTGAGTGACCCGATCAGCAGACGACTAAATGCTGGGGCCCGGTTACTTCAATTTTGGCACTCCTTGACCCTTGACCATGCGACAATTTGACCTGACCATCCCGTGACGTGGTATACGCGCAATCACGACTTTTGCAGCGTTTTCACTCACCTCTCTTTTTCTCATTCACCTTTTGTCAAATCAGCACCCGACATCAGGTTCCTTCTCTCGACTCCTGCTTTGAGGGGGAATACCTCATCCATACTTCGGGGCAATCCACATCATCCTTCACCTGGGGCAACCACTCCCTGTTTTTGTCTTGCAGTTCGTCTAGAACAACCAACAAGACAAAAAGGGGCAAATGTAGACACCTAAAAAGTGTCTAACCCTTGGTCTTCCTCTCTCCCCTTGGTCCCTTGCCACTTCGACTATCCCTAACCTACCTAAGTCTTATTAATTGGAAATAATCACCTATTTTTAATTAAATAAGCCCCTTTTCCTTCTCCTTGCCACCTTGGATCCCTCCTTGGATCCCCTTCATTCCCCACATGGCCATTTAATGCCTTAGACTCCCATTCCAACCTCTTCTCTCGCCCATTTAACCCCCCCGTCGACCGTTTCATCCTGGCATTCATTCGACCCGGCCGTTGGGAAACGGATGAAAGGCTATTTTTAGCCTTTCTCCAGCCTTTCAGCCGCCGACGTCGGTCAGCCTTCGGCCGACGTCGGCGATATTGCCGGCGTCGGCACCCCTTCATAACGGTTTCTTCACCGTTTTCTCTGTCTGCTGGTCCCGTTTGGCTTCTCTTCACTCTCTGCGTCTCCCTTTCTCGCATCCCAACTCTTGAATCTTTGGCACCAAACCCTTGTATCAGCAATCTCTCTACCAATCAATCTGACTCTCTCTCCCTCAGGTACACAGCAATCTTCTGCAGGTGAACTACAGGGATTCTTCATCAGCAACAGGGCTTCAACAAGCGGCAACAACAACACCTTCTTCAGTAGGGCACAGGTATGTTCTCTGTTTATTTGCTTTATGTTTTCTAGTTATCATGTTTTAAACTAGATTCAGCTCTCCTACCCCCTCAAACCTGACTGTCACCCAGACCCGGATTCCTATCTCCCAGATTGGCTTCCTCTATCTCCCTGTCCCTCTCTATCCTCCTGACTAAAACCATCCTCAAACCAGGCCCAGAGCAGACTCAGACCTTCGTCCACAAACCCGTCCACTGACCATCTTTAAACAGAGCACAAATCAAGACCCGGACCACCCACAGACTAGACCCTGCCATTGCCTCGACCGACGCCGGTCATTACCCCGATCGACGTCGGCAGACTAACCGACATCGGCAGACCAGACAACCGACGCCGGTAGGACTACCGACACCGGCGACTGTGACCAGTTTGACAGCTTCTTCCAGGTAAGCCTTTGCTTCCTTGTCTCTTTCAGTTTGCTATCATTTCAGTCTATTTTAGCACTCTGTCTTTTTATCAGTCATTTATCTCTTCATCAAACAGTGGGTTGACCTCCCTTAAGGAAGTTTTCATACTTCTGGGAACAGGCTTTTGCCTGGCAACCCACCGCCTATCTATCTAACATCCTTTTGTCCAAGTTTTCTTCTTTTGCAGGTGTCATTCCTCCACAGCCAAAGAGGAGTGCTCACTAACGTCTGGATTTACGGTGCGCAATCTTTAGTCCAGGTACTTCCAAGCCTTGTCCATTACTTTCTTTTAGTTTCTTTCTTTTTAGTCTGAAAAGCAAATTTGAGGTAGAAACATATATATATATATATATATATATATATATATATATATATATATATATATTCAAAGTTAGAGACTCTTAGAAAGATAACAGCAAAAGGTGTTCCCTACTTTTTTCCTGTAGTTTTTGTAATTTTTCAAAGATTAGATATCCTCACTTATGTTTTTGGATTATCTTCAAAATATTTATAAAAATTTCAAGTTTTCAAATATCTAACAACTGATGTTATTGTGGTAAATAAAGGCCTTTTTGGACCTAGATGCACTTTTGAGGCCATATCTTTTGATCTAAGATGCCTAGAGGCTCCCTTTTTTTTAAAAATCATTGCTCTGATGCAAAAGTTGTGAATAGACCTCATATTAAAATTTATGTTTTATAGATACACACTTTCTTGTTGTGGAAACCTACAAGATACCTTGTTCATGCACCTTCATGAGTTCATATCTAAAAATCCATAAGGAATTTTCACTTGTGTTTTTTGAAAGTGTAATTTTTCTTATAGAGTAAAAATAAATTATTAAAATTTATTTATTATATATGTATTTATATATTTATCTATATTTTAATTTATTTTTCTCAAAATCTAGCATTGTAACTCACACTATGAAATTATAAATAATTGTGAGAGATTTTATTTCTAGTTTTTAGTCTCATACAATCAGTTTTTATGTTTTGAAGATAGCAATTTTACATCATTTGGTGCATAATACATATGCTTTGGGGGTTACAAGGCACAATTTAAGTTCCCATTTTATCTTTCTCTTACTCTTGTACCATTTATATTACTTTGTGTTCCTTTTATTATCACTAAATGTAAGACTATTGAACTCTTATCACCACATAATTATCATACCTAGAAATAGAAAATGAATAATTTTTTGTAATTTAACTTTGGGTGATGTTAATATATGCACCTTAAATTTTAACAAAGGAATATGAATATTTTGATTGTGATAAAAAACTATATGAAGTAATGGGTCACATTGGCATGCATGTTTAAAATAGTTTTATCTTTCACATCATGGAGTGCAACACATTAAAAATTACATGGGATAAGTATAAATAATTTTTTAGTTAGATCATTGAATTCAAATAATTATGACTAGATGCATAATTATTTTCCCTTCTGTCAAGTGACATTTCTTCCATTGAGTATTGTCTTGCCAAATTTAATTCAATTATCTAACAACTGAAAACTTGTGATAAGACCAAAAACTGAAAATATATGGTAAGACCAAAAAATATAAAGAGTGCATTTTTATAATTCAAACAAATTTTACAAGCCCATTTCAAGTAATTTTCTATAACTTTTATCCCTCCATGGATGCTTTAGGTGATGAATTTAAGATTCTTTCTTTTGAGATATTTCATGACCATCTCACTAGGAAACAGTCTAATCTTAAGAGGGGACCTAGTGCAAAAGAAGTTGAAAACATCTATGAGATATTCACTATAAGATCAATTTGCTTAAAATTAAAATTAATCCAAATCAAAATAATAATCTCAATGATAATATAAAATCCTTGGTCTTCCTCAAACACCACTCCTAAGTCCATTGTGCCTATTTTTTCTCAATCATATGAGTATTTCTACAAGTCCAAGAAGAATTCTAAAGAGCATGGTACCTATTTCAAGGTTCCATAAAAAAACATGAATCCATAACCCCATGGAAATATGATGCACACTCTTTTTTCAAACTTCCTTTAAAATTTGGAGATGTTTTTCTAGGGATAGATCTCTTCCATAGCTGGGCAATCCACCCATAGTGTTACTACACTCAAATTGAGTGTAGATTTCCTCCTTTACAATAGGTAGTTAAGGAAGTTTTATGTTTCACCCATTAATGCATAAAGTTATTTTTCAAAGTATATACTAGAGAGATAAAATGTTCCTTTTCTTTGGTAAGCATACCTCTAATTCAATCACATAGGCAATGCACATGTTGAGTCGTTATAGTGAAGAAGTACATAAATCTTCCCCTTGTTAATTCAGAATACCCTTTTCATATTTTTTTGGCCATGTGGTATCCAAGAAATTTATTCTTAGAGCATGAATATATTTATCCTTAGTTTCATTTAAGACCTCTCATCTAAGGCACTGCTTAGGTCCCATATTTAATGTGTCACATTTACACTTGGTCACTTAATAAGGTTACTAAATCTAACAACTAAAAGAAACACTTATGGTGGTAGAGATAGAGATCACATCATCCCAAATAATAACCCCATTATCATGGGGGTTAAAATTTTCCACCCCTTGAGTAGTGATGTTATATATTGTAGTTAATTTACTCATCCATGTCCACACTTTACACAGGCAAGCCCATAATTTTTATCCAAGGATATAACTACACTTTTGTCTCCATTTTTGAAGCTCATATAGGACTTATTAAAATTCATGTATACATTATTGGTGTAATATTAGGTACTTCCAATCAAGTAATGATAATTATCTACTTCAGCCAACTCAATAACTTTAAACTCAATACTAAAGTTCACCCCTTAATATTGAGGAGACACTCTTCAAAATCCATATCAACTACATGCAAGTATTATTGGTCATGAATAGGACATGATGAGAAGTTTTTAACATTGGATTCCCTAGTGTATGCCATGCTTCCTTTGTGAGTAAATTCACCTCTACTTCAATGTCAATCAAAATGTCACATTTAACCAACCCATCAATAGAGGTGTTTAACCCTAAATTTATAAGTGTGGGGATAGGGTCAAAAGATATAAATAGTTTAAATACAAGTGTGATAAACTAATCTATATAAATCCAATTACTTTCAAACTTAGATACATGAATATTTTGAATTAAAAAACTAAGATATGTTAAATATAAAAAATACCAAATTTGAAAGATGTTAAATTGATTGTAATACCAAAGAGAAATGTACTCAGTTGGGCTTACTATGCGTAAGAAAATCTGGGTTGGACACAAATAGAAGTGTGTAGGATTAAGATTTTGAGATAATGATTAGATTCTAAATATGATTTTTTTATATCCACCAATATTACCATCGACCTCAAGGTACTATAATCAATGTTATTATCTATAATGTGATGTTATTGTCCAATACAAAATATGCATTAGATTGTGATGTGACTAATTTTGATGTTATGGGTATTATGTCACTTTATATGGATGTATTTTGATCTAAAATACAAATTGTATATATTTTCTTATGGATCAAAACCTAACTCTTCTCCCTTCTTCACCCCTAAGATATGTTTTCCAAAAATGGGTTAGTTAGCTTATAGTGTCAATCTGATCTCAAAGGCCCCTCTATCAATGAGTGTTTCCTACATAGACAATACTCCAAAGAGGCCTCAGCCTTATGTATTTATCCCCTATGTGTGGGAGAGTATGTGAAAAATGGTGTAATATGTTATATGTAGATACATGAAATGATAAACTTGTAACTTAACAAATACCACTTAGGGGTTATTCTTTGTATGATTCAAACCTTTTGTATGACTACATATACGACTGATAAAGAAATAGGGATGAATAGGGTAGAATAATTTATTTTTGAGATTAATTGACTGAGTCTTGGTAGGTATTTTCTTAGTAGTTACTAGATAAACAATGAGAAGGATTAAACTTATATTTATACCACACCTTTTGAAAATATCTCATGGTAGGGTTCAATAAGATAAATGGGACAAACCATAAGTTTTGAATAGTTTGAAATTTGAATGACTTATGAGTAATAGACACTAAATAAGGATCTTGACACTGGCATCTATGCTAGTGTCCTTATATGGTTGGTAGTGTCTAGAAGGCTCGAAAATAGATATATATTTGTAAATAATAGTGAAGGATATATATCAAGTTTTAATGTTTTTGTAGTGTAAAATTTTTCTATGTCATTAGAATGATATGGATCAGACTATAAGATAATCATGTAGGCATAATGAGAAGTAAAATGCAAGCATTTTAGTAGCAAGAAGGTCTAAAATTGAAGGGTAGAGTCCTGATTGGTATTTTTCAAATGTACAAGACTGAGATGTTATAAATATTTAGTTTTAGTATCTACAAGTGGAATTAGTTTTTAACTCTTGATCATAATTGTAATCTCATATAGTTATAACCTTACACCCCATTTTTGGTCATTTATCTCTTATGTTTTCAACGTTATGCTCTAACCAAGTCTATAGAAGCAAGATGAATCCTTCTAAACTTTATATAGTAAAGATCTCATAGATGTTTTCAACTTATTTTGTAATAGGTCCCTTCTGAATATCCTACCTCATTTTGGATTCCATATATTGTGCAAGTTATATCTCACCTTGTATATTTATTATTACATTCATCACCTCCTATAATATTAATTTTTTGGCAAGGTCATAATAATCAATGATCAAGGGTGGTGTGCATTAGACTTTCTCCTCTGGCACTTCCATTATTTAGG
>JARHVA010004808.1:1112500-1137500 GCA_037957365.1 Torreya grandis | reverse complement strand
AGACCAAGAAAGAAAGAAATTTATCCAAGCATAGACATCTCAAACTTATTTTGCATTTGAATAGAAAAATCTTTCCACATTCTATTATTGTTACCACCAAAAATGATATCATCTACATATACAACAACAATTAACATATACTCACCTTCTGATTTGATTACTATCTGCACAACCTTTATTAAATCTTTATTGTTTCAAATACTAGTATAATCTTGAATACCATGCTCTAGGTGTTTATTTTAGACCATACAGAGCTTTCTTCAGTCTCTAAACATAATCTTCTTCTTCTAATAGCTGAAAACTTTTAGGTTGTTTTATATAGGCTTCCTCTTCTAGGTTCCCATTTAAGAAAGTAGACTTAACATCCATTTGATAGACTTTGAATTTCTTATAAATAAAGAATGCTAGAAACATTCTTATGACTTCCAATCTAGCAACTATTACCATTTACTTCACTTAGATTATAAATACTGCTTTCAATTCATTTCCCTTCTATAACTAATCTTCTATATCTCTTTATCTTACAGCCTTATACATTAAATGTGAATTTATATCCATTGTCACACATTTGGTTGACACTTAGTAGATTGTGTTTCAATTCTTCAACATAAAGGAAATTATGTGTAGGCAGTTTTCCATCTATGTTCAAGGTTCCTTTACCATAGATTTTTATTATAGTATTGTCTCCCAAGCTGATAGATCCTTCCTTACATTTACTCAATTTTATGAACTTGTTTTTTTCACCAATCATGTGTTTTGAGAAACCACTATCTATTACCCACAAATTCTTCTCCTTGACATGGAGTGTAGTTTGAGCAATCATAGATTGTGCAACTTTTTAATCTTTCACTTTCCACACATCCCTAGGTTTATTATTTAGATTATTTTTCTTATTTTTGAAGACTTATGAACCTTTATTCACATTAGGAGGCATGATTTTATTTTCACTTTATATTTTTGGTCTTACAAAGTTTGTTCTACATTGTTTAGCTATGTGACCAAAATTATTGCAATTATAGCATATTACATTTGTATCTAACAAGGAAATAAATGAATTTTTGCTTACAACATTTGTTCTCCTTTTAGATATATCCTTGCATTCACTAACACTATGACCAAATTGACTACAGGTATAATAATAACCATAGAAAAATCAGGAATACCTATTCATAGCATTTCTTTATGCAGGATGAGGGGATCTTCCTAACTCTAGCTTCTTCAAGTCTCTCACCCTTATATAACCATCTACATCAGTTACCTTTATGTTCTGCATCTTCCTTGAGTTTGTAAAGATTGACTCATTTTTCTTATTCTTTTATTTAGGCTTCTTTTCTCTTTTAGATTTCTTCACATCAATAGTGGTTGTGTCTGTCTTTGTATCTTTGGAAGCATTCTTGCAAGCTTTTTCATTCTTTGTTCATGATTCTCCTTCTGCTTTGAAGTTGTCATATAATTTTTTGTATCTACTAATTATGGTAATTTTCCATTTAAAACCTATATAAGATTTCTCTTTTGATGGATTTTGAGAGTTAATTAATTCATCAAGAATTTTTGAACCTCCTTTTAGCTTCAGACCTTTTTCTATTTATTCTTTAGCTTTTTCAAGTTCTTTTCTCAAAGGTATTATTTCTACTTCTAACCTCATGCATTCATTAGATTTAGATTATAGTTCAAGTTTTACTACATCTTATATTATTTTAGCCTCTTCAACTTGTGTGTTTAGGCTAACTACCATCTGATTAGATTTTTCAAGACTTTTAGATACTTTTTCAATCTCCTTTTGTGCATGTTTGTTCTGCTTTGAGTTTTATTTTCTTAGCTTTTCAATTCCATCTAGAGCACAAATGATTCCACATTTTAGATCCACTTCTTGGGTCCTCTTATTCATCTGAGTCTTCAACTTCTTCTTCTTATTGATCCACATAATCTAATTCTAATTTCATGAATAGGGATTCATTTTTCTTAGCCACAAAAGCACAATCATGGTCATCATCTGAGCTATCACACTCATCCAATAAATCACTATCTTCTTTTATGTATAATCCCTTCTTATTTTTAAAGAAGTTCTTCTTCTTAGAGTAGTGAGTTTTCATCTTTTTGCAATCCACTTCTTGCTTAGAGTTATCCTTTTTGTTATAAGGGCATTTAGCAAAAAAATGTCTTACCTTACCATAGTTAAATCATTTAAAGAGTAACTTACCTTTATACTTTCCAAACTCTTTTCTTAATTTTTTGATGAAGTTGGCTTCTTCTTCGTCAGTCTCCTTAGATCTAGATGTAGGTGCTTCTATTTTTACTTGATTGGCTGCTTTGAATGTAGCTTCTCTCTTGAAAGTATCTGCTTCTCCCATTTTCATTACATAGGCTATGAAGGTTCCATGCAACTCATCAACAATGAGTTTATCCATATATCTTGCTTCTTTTATTGCAAAGATTTTAGAGTCATAACTTGATGGTAGAGATATTAGGACCTTTTTGACAATGACTGAATCTTTCATCTCTTCTCCAAGGCCTCTAATTATATTGACTATTTCATCTACTCTAAGGAAGTATTCTATAATTTTCTCTTCTTCATCCATTTTAAGACTCTCAAACTTGCCTTTGTATGTTTGCAGCTTGGCTTGCTTTACCTTATCATCACCTTCATAGATTCTCTTCAAATTGTTTTAGATATCCTATGCATTTTGACAATGCATTACTTTGATAAACTCTAAGTTAAATAATACATAAAGAATAGTTTTTTTTGCCTTGGCATTGCTCTTATATGCCTTCTTTGTAGCTTGATTAGTAGGAGTTATAGCAAGAGCTATATATCCATTTACAACAAACATCCATACATGAAACCCTAATGAAGATAAATATTCTTCCATTTTAATGCTCCAAAATGCATAGTTTGATCCATCAAAGAGAGGTGATTTATTTGAGAAAGAGCCTTCTTGATTTCCATTTATGTTCACTAGCCAAGATCTACCTGAGTTGATTAAGATTTTTCTAAAGAACCAAATCTCTAATACCAATTGTTGGAACACAACTATCTATTGAGAGAGGAGGTGAATCAGTAGATTGATTAAAAGTAATTGTTTAATACTTTTAATGCAAATTAAAAGGTATATGCAAAGATAACACACACATAAATAGACACAACACTCAGTATACATGGAAAACCCAATATGGAAAAAACCACGGTGAGAATAACTACTAGAATCTACTATTCTAATCCAACCTCACAATTAAAACCTCCTTGGTAACAATGTTTAAGGGCACTGACCCTAAGGAGACACCAATCCCTTGATTTAAGAGCACCTATTCTAAGGAAGCACCTACTCCCTAACTGACAACCAACTTAGCTCTTATAATGACACCTACCAATCATATCTATAATGGAACTACAACTCTAGATTACAAAATTGATTCAAAAATAAATCCAATTCTATGTTACAAACCTATTCTGTAATTTCTTATTCTCTACTCTACATCTCTCTTCTTCTCTTTCTCTTTACCCCTCAATTTAAATTGTTTCAACACTTAGTGTGTATCCTTTATGATGTGTGTGTGTGTGTGTGTGTGTGTGTGTGTGTGTGTGTGTGTGTGTGTGTGTGTGTGTGTGTGTGTGTGCGTGCGCGTGTGCATTAGATCTTGGTCTCAGATATTCTCTATGTTCACACTTGGTCATTAACACATCATGCTCCATTTTTGGAACTTAGTCCATATTTATTTAACAACAAGTTTCTCGCTTCTTGAATTCACACACCACCACCATGATTTCATATATTTAGCATATATCAAGCTCTAGTTTTTATACACATGCCATTTTACATAATTCAGATCGATTAAAGCAATCTATATCATTCTTTGTGTTATAAAATACATCTTACCTGAGTGGTTCATCACTTGACTATTAAGATGAACAAATCTTTAAATACTGACCATTGATCTTAAGTTTTTCACCATGATCTGATGATCCATGTTTAATTTACCCAACTTTAAAATGCAACCATTATATCAATTTCATGCACTTGGTTAGATCCTTTTGAGCTTTCAAACTTTAATGTTTCAACTTTAAAATGCATCCATTTATTATAATCTAACAAGATCACATGCTCTTTTAGATCTTTGTGAGCTTTCAAACTTTAACTCTTTAAATTTAAGTCACAAATGTTGATCTTTGTCTTAGTCTCCTAATATTGGGACACTTAGCACTCTCGTATGCATTTTTAGCACTTTATTATCATTCCCTATGCTTGTGACACTTGGCACTCTCATATGCCTTCTACACATTATTTATCAGTCCCATGCTTGTGAAACTTGGCACTTTCATATGCCTTCTACACATTGTCAATCCCCATGCTTATGATACTTGGCACCCTTGTGTGCCTTCTACACATTTTTAGTTCCCACACTTGTGACACTTAGCATCCTCACATATCTTCTACACATTATTTTTAGTTCCCACTATAGTGACACTTGGTACCTTCACATTGATCATTGATTTTTTTACTTTTAAGCACGCTATAGATCTATTGTTTAAGCTCCATGATCATGACACATGTCATCAATGCATTCATTCTTAGGTTCTTTGACTACATCATTGGATATTCATCATGTGATTAAGCACTCATCATTGATCAAACTCAAATAAATATTAAGTCAAGGACTTAGGAATAAAGTCTTTGAGCATTTCTCCAAGTTGGTAATTGTTAAGTTGAAGGGGCCAGTTACACAAGAGTAAGGCTTAAGTTATGACTTAAGCAACCAGTTCCCACCTATATCTAGTCAATATAAAAATAGAAAATATCTATGAACACCATGACCAAAAAACATAGGGTTTTATTGGGAAACCCTAGTAATGGATAAGAATAAAGATAAATCAATTATGGGCTCATTTCTCTTCAACTAAACCTATGCACCATATATATGAGATGCAATTGAAAAACCCATAACAAATCTTCTATCAATTTCTTTCAAAACATCTGGAAATAGTCTCTATAAAAGCATGACAAATTTATATGATAATATTGCAACTTGTGAAATTATAAAACATGTTCTTCTCTCCATAAATCTTGTCTGTGACTAATTCTCTTGACATCAATGACATGCATAGTGCCAACTATCACCCTTTTGACATCAATGACAATCATATTACCAACACTTAGAGGATTCACATATTTTAAATACAATGAAACTTTTTCATGCATATCCCTCTACAACAATGGTAAAGAATGCACATTGTGATCCTTTAAAAACTTCTTGCATGAGTTGATAAGTGCATAAACATTCTTTCTTAGACAATTATTCTTGTTATGACTCTTAAATTTTCAATCAGTGCACCATAAATTGTTGAAGTTTTGAGACCTTTATTTCAATTTATACCTTTATATATGGGTTGATCCCTATGTCTACACTTCCAATTATTTTTTATCTCAAAATTGATTCTAAAATGGACAACATGCACCTGAAAGGTAAGAGAATCCCCAAAATGAACCATTATGTGTGTTAGAGCAAATGGATCTCATATGATATTTTAGAGAGAAATGTTTTGAAATATGCATCATAAACAAATTCTCGGTGAGGTTCTATTGGATTTATTTGAGCATTGATAATTTTTGTTGGTCAAATTTTTAATATCAAAATATCTTAATAACACCTCCTTTAGAAGGTTATAATCCATGGTAGCTTGCATTTCATCAAATTTATGATACCAAGTATGTGCACAATCTAGCAAGGTAGTCACAAATTGACTTTATTTTCATTCTAATACAATGATGTCCTAGGCATTTCATATGAGTTCACACTTTTGGATGTGCTCAATGGTATTCTGCACTCCTTGATTTTCAGGTAGATTCAAGGGCATTTCATAAATGAGTTTTTTTTGGGGGGAGTGTTGACGTTACATTACTTTTTGCTTGAGTACTTGAACTATGACTATCTGTAGTGTTACTTTTCCTTATGCCAGTAATATTTACTTTGAATGGGGTCACACTTCCTATGACTCCTAAATAAGGTTGCATAAAGGCTAGATTGGCACTTGGATTGAATATCATTGTTCCTACAAACCTCATTCCTCATGTTCTATTGCTACTAGCTTATATGGCTTTATTACTTCCTATAATTAGTGGCATTACAAACATTATTTGGATCTTAGATATGTTTGATGGTTCTATTATTGGTCAATTGGTAGGTATGGTATTATTTATTATAAAATGCTACTATGGATCTCATATCGTGTAAACTCTATTATTTGAGACCAAACTACATGATTTACTTTTCTTTCATCTATTTTACTAAGAAACAGATGGGTCAAAACTTTTAATAAGTTTGGGGTGGGTACCTCCTCAACATATTCATGGGTTTTCATGTTCCAATGGTCCCAAGTAACTCTAGCTAGCACTTCTTGAATATTGACTTTTTGTTCATTAGTATGTGTCTTTGCCTCATTTGAGCATGTCTCTATGGCATAATAGTTGTCCTCATGCCCTTCCATTCTATGTGGGTCCTCATGGAATTTCTTATACATACCTCTCCCCTTTGCTAGGGTCCATGGTGGTAATCAATTTTTTCATCCATCACTATATCTACATTGCTCAAGGCCACAAATATCTAGACACTCCATGCTAAAGTTATTCATCCTTCCACCCTTTACTAACACAACATGAAAATTGTGTGCACCCTTCTCCTTCTACCATCTACTTGGCCTATGCATGAGAGAAGTTTAGCTCTCCATAGGGATATTTTCAATTCTTGGTCTACCATAAGCTTCTTAATTTTGAAAGGTATCTAAGTCATAAAAGATCATCTCAACTTGTGTAAAAATTGGTATTTTTCCTTTTTTGGGCAAGAGTATGTGGAAAATACATATTCTAATAGGTAACTATTCATTGTGCCCCACATATCCATTGATTTGGTCCAAGGATTTTTATTACAAAATTTCATCAATTCAATATAAGTGGTCAACCCATTCTTTCATCTAAGGATATTTTATGCCAAAACTTCTATTCTAACCCATAACATATACAGTTAGTCATGTGTGTAAGTACTTAGTAACTTGTATAGAAACACTTCGTATAGATGATCATAAAAATAATCCTTCACCCATTTATTATGAGTTATATTTCTTAAACTTGGATGATTCTTTGTGAAGGTTCATTCTTGATCATTATCCACCTCTCAATGTTTTGCAAGGAAATCCAGTGAATAATCTCTAGACATCATCTTCTATAATTATTTTGATAACATCCCAGCAATGGAACCAAAATGTTTGGGTGTTTTCCAATGTGCCAAATAGAGTGTCTATGCCACTATGCATACACTAACAAAAAGAAGTCACCACACCAACATATCACATAAGCATGCTTGTACGCTCACCTAAGTTATAAAGAGAGACTACTAGAGCACGTTGGATTAGTCACAAAATATGACTTAGAACATTTAAGCATGATGCCTTCTGCGATGATATCAAAGTAAACTACAACTTATACATCTTGAATCAATAATTAAGGATTATTTATTCATTCCAAAGATAAACAATCATCATAAACAATTAATATTTAGCAGAATAACTTCAATAACACTATCAATGATTAATGAAAGCCTTTGGCTCCTTTGTATTTTTGCATTAACATATTATATGATTTCGCATTCCATTAATGCCTTAATAATTAACATTTATTATCAATAATAGCCTTAATAACATTAATAACAATGAGATATGCATCAACAATAGTAACCACACACTTCAAATAAGATTCAAGGTGGGATTTTATAAGTATAAGCCACCCCCTTGTAGTTAAAATGAATAATTACACGCTCTTTAAAGAGCATAATAGTTTTCTAGTTAAATTAAAGAATAATTGTTTTACTTAAAGTCCCTTAACTAGTTAGGCCCCATATTCACTTTGGGTTATGTTAGTCATTTCAAGAAATAACTTTCATTAATGCCACCTTGTCTAAAGACTTTTTATTTCTTCTACCTTCCTAGATTGATGCCCCTAAATTTTCACTATATGGTTCACATAACCTCTTTCCCACTCACTACACTCTGTGTTTTGTGCTAACCATAATGCCATCATTGGCCATGTCAAGACTTCAATGGTTGGTCCTTTTGATTTGAGTGTTCCACCTAGGTTTCTTAGTGCATCTGTGCAATCACTTCCTCATGTTTCACTGAACTTAGTGGCACTCTATTAGATTCATCAAAATCATGATAGCACCAAGTATGTCAAAAAGCACCTTGTGTCTTCATATGATACCTATAAAAATATATGTACCTTTAGCACCTTCCAAGTATATAATGATGGATTGTATGTTATTATCCAAAATTTTGATGAATAAATAAAATCAATGCATTTGTTCCCAGATATATACATTTAATTTTATGGACCAGGAAAGCCTCATTTTTTTAGCACACAAGTTGTTGTATGAAAAGGTGTTGTTATGTAGCTAATGTCAAGGTTTACTTTATAATTTTTTATAAAATATACCTAGGAAGGGAGCAACCCTAATAGCCCCTACCCTCACCTCTTATGACTGCCATGTTTGCTACTATTACTTAATGATCTTGGCCTTTATATTTTTTATTTATGGATTTTATCAAAAAAATTATTGAATCACACTTGTTATGACTTGTATTGTGGTACAAACTTAAATTTAGCATTATGATGTAATTTCTCTATCGATACTTCTTTTACGTCAATTTGTTTTGAATTATGGTGTGTGGTTTCTTCCACCCATTTTTTTGTAAGGTCAATAGTGTACTATATAATTCTTATTAATAAAAATATGATTTTTAATTTAAAAAAGAAACACCTAGGATTAAACCAAGGACAAGTATAACATTCTCACTTAAAAAGAATGGAATAATTCACAAATTTTGAGAAGCATGTTTGGTTTCAAAAGGACACCAATGACACATTTTATGCCAAACTTAGTTGGATTCATGTGTGTCATATTTGTGTTTTCTATTTTCTACTCGAGAAAACAATTTCATTTTCCTTCTACATTTTGGTTTGCAAAATAAAAAATAAATAATGATAATCACCTTAAAATAAAATCTCACCTAAAAATTCATAATGGTTAAAAACTATTTTTTATATTTTTAGGAACCTTAAGATTAAAATTACATGATCATTTAAATGATTAAAACCCCACCCAATACCAATATGAAAATGAAAGTAAAATAACAATAAACACTACTAGAATATCAAATTAGAAAACACTTATAAATACCTCTCTCAACATGGATTCTACTTTAAAATGACCTTTAAAACTAATCAAGTCTAAAGTTTATATGAGCATCCAAATGTATCACTCATCAAACACAAATGTCTAATAACTCCTTGACAAACTACTTAATTTATTTGAATTGATAGTTTTAAAGTACCAAGGAAGAATGATAGTGTGGAAAGCACAATGCGATCAAAACAATTATGATACGAAGTATGATGTGCCCTCTTAGAAATCTAAAAAAATAGAGTGATAAGAGAGTTAAGAGGGGGGAGGAGGGGTTAAGTGGGTGGGTGAGGGGGTGAGGAGTTGAACATGTTAATATGTCATATATAATGTCTGATGTGCCCTCTTAGAAATCCAAAAATGGAGTGCTAAGTGAGTTATGAGGAGATGTTAGAACTTGAAAATAAATAACTCCAAACTCATCAAGGTGTTCGATGAGGAGGATTACATCATCCATATAAAATAGAAGTATAATAGTGTAATTATGAAGGTTATTCCCTGTGTACCCAACCTATTCTAAGTATTTTTCTAAATGATCTATGTAAACCCTAAAAAGAGTAGGAGACAAAAGGACAACTTAATTTTACTCTAATATTGCAATCAATGTCATTGGACTAACCTTAATTATGAATATCTTTATCAAATTTATTCCATCATTTTTATAACCCTTTTAAAAGGTAACATCATAGTTTACACTTATTTTATTGTACAAGAATAGTTATTTGTTACAATATGTGTGTTTATGTACATATGGATCAATGGATTAAATTGGAATCTTATTGGCACATACTCCCTTGTATTGGGCCCTATATTATCTTCCCTTAGCTTGTGTTCCCCTTACAACTATACATTCAATTCATTTTAGGTCAATGATAATACAACCATTCAATATAGAATGCTTGAAAACATACATATATATTATTTGTTTGCCTCGGTAAGACATAAGATGTTCCTAAAATGTCTAAAACATCATTTTAGGGTTTATTCATCCACCTAACCAAGATCAAACAATTTGATCATGGTTATCTTATTTTGAATCATTTTATTTGATTTTTTTTGTTCAAGTTTATCAATCTCCCCACCTTGTGATTATCAACTTGTGTGCCACTATAAGTACATGAATTCATTAATGTATTTATGAACATAAAAAAAGATTTGAATAGAGGCATTAGCTATTATTGAAATATCAAATTAGAATAACATGATTAGATTAGCATCCTTATAGCAAAGGAAAAATTTAAGTAATGAAATATTATATAGAATCTTCTAGTTTTTTTCATCTCTTACAAAGGAATAAGAATTAAAATCTTCATAGTACATTGGTTTTCTTGATATAATGCATGAGTGTTCAATTACCAACTTGTCAAAAAGTAAATCTTTGAGACAACCCTATTATAACTACTTCCAAAATCTATGGTCTTGTAAGGTGTTTATCAACCAATTAGGGTTGGGAAGGAGAACCAATTATAAAAAATCCATATCTCAATTTGATAATCTAAGAGAGGTCACTGACAAGCAATTTTAGATGAACACATGCAAAATTTCATCAGAATTTGATATCAACCAAATAGTGTTGGCCATTCTCAATTCTACACTAATTTTTTGGGTTTGTTTTGAATCTACTCTGACCTATTTTAAATTTTGATAGCATTAAATGAATTCATAATTTAACTATTTATTTCAAGCATCTTCATCATTATTTTAGCACACTTCAAATTTATTCATGTTATATTATTGTATATAATTCAAAACTGTCTTTGTTAGCCCAAAACACAATAATGCACTTTACCCTGTTAAACACAACAATAATATTTATAAAATCAATTATAAGAATGGTTGTCAACAAAATCATTTCCCTTTAGATTTTGGGTTCATCTCTACTAATAGGGTTAGTTTGCCTTGTCTAGGTTCATTTCTAAGAATAATCCCACTTCGTGTAATTAAAAGCAAAGTAGGAAAACTAAACAAGTTATTGATTTTCTTGGGATTCATTTCCATCACTTATTTGAATTGAAAATTGAAAAACACTACCATTTGTTATATTTATGATTAATCATCTTAGAAATTATTGATACAAAATCTAATGAATTGGTAGGAGAATGTTTTGGCTATGGGGGTTGGGTTGGGTGATTTGTAACATTGTTTGTTGGAATAACCCATGGGTTCCACTTTCATGCTATGATATGTCTCCTATAGGTAGTGGCTCCATGACATTCCCCTCAAAATTTATATTATTGCTAATGTCTAGTTGTCAAGCTACTGGGCATGAAGGGCTAGCATCTGGGAATGAAGTTCTAAGAATGTGTTTTATGTGACTAGGGACACCTGTGGTCTACACAAAGGTTGGAAAAGTGTGATAAGAGGATCCAAGATAGTTTTAGGGCTAAGATATGAATATTTTATCTCAAGTATCACTCTTAGCACTCAAATACCACACTTAGGTGATTTCATTTGCCCAATCTTTATGCTATAAATGTAGCAAAGTGAAATGACTAGTATAAAGGAAAAATAAGTGTACCTAGACTTATTTAGGAAGTGAATCTTATGTAGCTAAGTCTAAATATGTGAAATTGGGTCTAAATATGTGAAGCATGATCCAAATCATGACCTAAAATTAAATATCCATAATTTAATCCTTACTTAAGAGATATCAAAAGCAATAGAACATGATAAATAAAGAAGTAACTTAATAAAACTAAGTAAAGAGATGGGAAAGAGTAAATGAATGAATACACCTCATTGGGTACATAAACCAAATGCATGAACCTGGTGACAACTTATGTGTGTGCATGTATATAGTGATCAAATTATTTAATAACTTGAACTAAGTTATTAGCTTACTCAATCCTCATATGTGTGTCGCTCAAGAACTCAATCCAATTTTTAATCCATCATTCCCACCCTCCTTGGTAGCTCATGACCCATAAATAGCTTGGATTAGACTGAAAGTGTGTCTAACCCTCTCATATAGGTGGATCAAGAACTCAATTAGGATATGACTCCATAATTTTCCACCCACATGTATTAGATGCATCTAAAACTAAAGTGCACAAAGGTTTTGAAATATCTAACTAGATATATCTAACTATGTATGTCATCTATGTGACCACTCAAGTACATTAGGTGTCTCTAGTCCACTTGGAAATGCCAACCACTATAAATGGATTAAGGTGTTAAACTAGTGATAACCTCAAATATGATGTCAAGTGTATACATCCTAGATAATGGCATGGAGTTTTCCATTCCATCTAATCAACTTGTGTGACTGAGCATATGGAAAAAATGTGTTGTGCACATGCCCCCAATCTGATATTTGAGTATCCTAATTCTAGTCCATGTTATAATAATTATATCTATGTATCTAAATTGAATATGGGGATGATCATGTCACACATGATGCCCCAATCTAAGTAATTGGTATAAACTTGAGCTAAACTAGTGTGAATATGAGCAAAATCTAAGCATGATTGTCAAACCTGTAGTTGTATCTATGCAAACCTATATTATACTTGGTGTACTAGTTTGGCTAATATAAACTACCCTAAAACTAGGGCCCTACTAATAGTAGTACCATGTCTTGGACCATACAACCATTTGGCACTAGTGCCCCTAATTAGGTGCTATTGTTTTTCTATTTTAAAATTTAAGTCACTATACTAATTTCCAATTCCCTATTTTTTCTTGTGTTTTACCAATGTCTAATTTTATGAAACGGAGCCTCTATGCTAAAAAATGTTTTGTGATTGTAATGTAAGACCCTGATCTCTATGAAAAACCCTATCAATGCCCCCTATTTTGAGGGTAGTTATTAAAGCTATGTAATAACTATCCTCAAAATAAATAGCTCTTCAAAATGTGTGTTAGCTACAACATATATGATAACTACGTGATAATCCAATATAATATACAAACATAACATCAAAATGTAAGAGAATCTAAGCATAAGTGTGTAATTTACTGTGTATCTTATGTCTAAATTACACATGGGTGTTAAGATATATGTAATCAATGTGTATAACATAAAATCTAAGTGACTACTTAGGGGATGGGGCATGATGTCCATTATGACACCCAAGTAGGAAGGGTAGATGCATGAGGTCCCTCATGGCATTGATAACTGGTATGTGTAACAAACAAATATAATTGTCATGGCCATGATTAATATAATAAAGCATACATACAAAACACATGAGGTACTAAAAATAGGCAAAGGGGATATAATACAAGGGGCACAGGCACATGTCACTAAATCTAAGAAATGAAGACATACAAGGATATGTTCAAATGTCCACATGTACAAGCAACAAGCAAGTTAGATTAAAGCCACATAGAAGGACACATTCAAATGTCTACATACATAATCAATAAATCACACACAAAGGACATGGACACATGTCCAAGGCATACATGAATATAAATGGTGTAAAGTAAAGAGTAATGGAATATTCAAATGTCCTTGAATAGAAGAAGAATATAAAATTTAATCAACTCTAAACTAGGAAAGTTAGAAATTAAATCATGTATGAATGTAGTAAAAGTCTATATAAGAGATAGGATGTACATATGTTGATTCTAAACTAGTGATAGCAAAAAATCTAAGTATGAGTAGCAATGATCAATATCAAAATATATCAATGTGAAAAGTGGAATGTAAAGAATGTAAGGATAGAACCTAGTAAAATAAACTATGTATAAGATTCCCTCAAGTGGGTGATTATGTCAAATAAATAACCCTGAATCAATGTATATGCCCACAGTGGGTAAATAATAGTAAGTCTAGATCAACATAGTGGACTTGTATCCTATAAGCAATATATAAGCACTCAAAAAGAATAAGTAAAGCATGTATGTATGATAAAACTAATTATACTAAGATAGCTATCATATTTAGTTTATAGGAAATATAATAAGTGTAAACATAACAATGCATACAATATATATTTTTTATATTTTTTAGCAATATTTTAATGTTTTTGTGTTTTTAAAATATTGTAATATATTTTTATTTTATAGATATAAGCTATGTATAAGAAATATTAAAATTAAATATGTACAAGGAGTAAGAGAGAGAAGGAAATTATGTGTAATAAAATAAAAACCATACTAAATGATGAGTCTCATGGGAGACTCACTATCATTGTGGCCTTGTGTTCAAAATAGGAATACTAGAGGTAATTTCCTCATACTATGTAGTTGACCTTTCTGAATTATGCTTTGGCATATTTATTATGATTTTTCCCTTTGAAGATGTGATATTGTAAACATACGATGTTGTGGAGGCTCTTTTGCTAGAAAACTTGTTTTGAGAATTCTTATTTGTGTAGCATGATTTTGACTTTACAACTTAAGATATTTCTCTTTCTATAACATTTCCTATGTATATATATGCTTTTCCTTGATAAAATTTATCTATTACTAATGTACCTTATAATTTTCAATAAATCCCAAACCCTATTGACCAATATTATCAACTGCTAGAATAGGAGAAGGGATGTCTTGGGCCTACTTTCCCAAACCTTGACCACAATAATCAAAGTTTTATATATACTTTTGATCAAAAACATACTACTTTGAAATTCGAGCCTCATTTTGGAGAGGTAGATTTTCATCATTTTTTTCTTTACCTATGTTGGTTGTACCATTTCTTACTCTGATTCTACTTTGTGAACCTTTTATTTTTCTAAGTTATGCTTTGGTAACAATTTTTGTATTTTTTTTTAATTTGACCCTTTTTTAATTGGTAGATGTGCCATTGTATGTGTGGATAATGTGTCACTATGTGAGTCATCTATATCCATTATCTATTATATTTTAATTTTTAATGCTAAACATGAATCAATGTGGTACCCATGCATTCAATGATATGCACAAAAATATTTGGATGTCCTCATTGGGTGTAAAAGAGGTAGGTTGATAAAATTATCTTTGATCATTTCCATTAGTACCTTAAACTCTTATTTTATCTATGAATTCTTTTTGAATCACTATTTGTAGATGTACTTTGTTGTGATTTCATGTTTTGATATGTAACATTGTTTGCCACAAATTGACTAAATGAAGATGCATTACATGATTTACACTAGTGTGTCTTAGAAGGATTTATTTTGTAAATTTTTTCCAATGGTTTAATATTTTCATGAAATAATTTATTCTGATTTTTTAAACCTATAATTATCTTTCTCATATTGATAATTTTTATCACATAGAGTCTCATAAGTAGAAGCCCTAGTTATTTATGATTGAAAGTGTAAGCACACATCCTATAGGGAAGAGGTGTGAATAGGTTGAGTATGGGTATTAATCACATTGTTATAGGATACTTCATCTCATGGAGAGGTGATATCATGGACCTAGTTAGATGAAAAGTATATATCACCCTCATGGAGATGAGGAAGAGAAGGAGATTCTTTTTTGTGCATAAGATATGACATTAAAACTTGAAACATAGTTTATAGCTTAAGTGTTTAATCCTCTATGTGTGTATAGGTGTGATTGTTATGAAATTTAATATAGGATAAATATAACATGCTATGAAATATGACATATATTATAAGTTATAGAAAACATCATCTATACATGTGTTTATGTATTTTTTGAATTCATTATGAATTAAAGGGAACAAGCATGTAAATGAAAGTATTAGACTTTGCAACAAAAAGTGATTAATTTATTCTATCATTATGATCATGATTGTATGAAATAAAAATTATAAGATATATGAATCTAAAATATGGGTTCTATAAATGTAAACCCTAGGGTTATCTATGGTTAGGGTTTTGAATTAGGGTTACTTTGAAAAACATTAATTTACATTATATAAATGAAACCTTATGTGGGATTAATAAAATGTTCTAGGTTATGCTAAAAAATTAGAAAAATATAAGTTTGTAACCCTAATTTAGTGAACAAAAATTGGTAGAAGGTAAACCCTATGTAAAACTATGATTGTAATCAATATTCAAAGTAAGTCAGGTTCACCAAAAAAATTAACATTTTAGGGTTTTACTAATGTAAATCTTATGTTTGATTAAAGGTATGATTAGTCTAAATTAGTGAAATAATATGTAATAAATAACCAATGATTTTTTTATATATTTTGAACTTCTTTAACTTTATAAAAATAGTAATAAATATATGCAAATAAAGACATTTAAAAAATGTCTAATGCAAAAGATATGAGTGATAGAAATTGAGATACAAATAAGTTTGAGTGTCATCAACTAGATCCCTATGTCAAATAATCTCTTATATAGTATCACCATACTTAGATAGTAGTGTCATGTGGCTCTAATGTCCTAAAAATTGTGTTAGTGCCTTCTATGGAGGATTATTAATAAATTTTAGGTGCACCTAAGCTTATGTTTCTAGGTTCTATTCCTATGTGCATGAAGTCTTAAACTTTGTATTATTCCTATAATAGCTTATTTATTATGCAAACCTTAACTCCTTTTAAGTAAGGCATGAGCTGAAAATGTGTGTTTGTTAAGAGGATAGGTTGTACATCCTCAACACCCCATTTTGAAGAGAGTTGCCTACATAACAATACTTTGAGTATGGATCAATCCTGATGTAGTTCTCCCCACCTAAATGTTGTGCAAGTACAAGTGATTCTAGAATTATAGTGGTCTTGAGTGCCTTAAGTGTGAATGAGATTATAAATATAGAAAATTTGGGCTTAGGGTAGTTTTAGATGGTAGTATGTAGAATTAGGGCAAAATAGAGATTAATAATAGTGATTTTGATCAACTTGTTTCATGTTTGAATGGGTCTTTTGCATCAATTTTATATCTAGTGGATCGAGATCTAAAAGTCTTGTATTTATAGTTTTATTTAGCTTGTGTGGATAATAAAAGATGTTTAGGCCAATGTTAAGAGGGTTTAAATTTTAAAAATATATCTATTCAAGTTAATTTAGGGTAAAGAATATTAGCACCATATTGAGGACACTAGTGCCATGTGGCTCTAGTGTCCTTAATGTAGTTTTAATGTCCATCTGGTAGGTTATTGGGCATGAAGGTCTATGGTCTAGGAATGAAGGTCTAATATTATGTTTTAACTAACTAGGGATGCCTATGGTCTACACAAAGGTTGGAAAAGTGTGATAAGAGGCTCCAAGATAGGTGTAAGGCTAAGCTAGGAATAGGTTGTTTCAAGTACCACTCTTAGCACTCAAATACCACTTTTAGGTGATTACATCACACTATCTTGATGGAATGCTATAGCCCAAAGACTGCAAGTTATTCCATCTATCAAACATTACTAGTAACCAAAATTTCCTCCTCTACCATGGGACCCACCTACATGCTCTATGAGAACCATTTCCAACCACCAATAGTGACCATTAGTGATTGAATATGATCAAATTTAAGCATACCTAATACTCATAGCCACAACTAGACTCACATGTCTCAATGGGAATTGAACCTTGATGGCCTTGAATATATCTAAATGACCCAACCAACTCACCCTCACCTCATTATCAAAACTATATTATATATATATATATATATATATATATATATATATATATAAACTTTCTTATTAAAAAAATTTATAGACCATGGTGTCATTTGATGATGGAGTAATGATGAATTTGGTCTTTGATGTAAAAAGAAGATGGACATGTAAATAAAATGGAAGGATATTTAATGTGGATAGTAGAGGTTAGAGTGAATGACCTCACTTGACAAAGCATGGTGATTTATTTCATAGTATTTATGGTTTTTTATTAATAAAAATAGGAGAAAAAACCATCATTTATTTGATGGATGTTATCATATGCTCCTCTGTTTATAGGATATAACTCCATCAAAGCTCTTAGATTATTAAATAGACCAAAAAATTTAAATGGAAAAGTAGATAAATTCCACTTCATTATTTATTGTTGACTTTATTAATGTTTTAGAACTTTTATATTGAGTGTAAAGTGTTTGACAAAATGCCACTCTAAATTTTTATTTTAGGTTGAGATTTCAAAGGTTTGCTAATATTGGCTGAGTGAATAGATCAACTAGTATTGCTCTTTGATTATCTATTGTAAGACAAAACTTAGGAGTGTGGTTCCTAAAATGGGTATTTTTATCTGAATCAACTCTTTTTGACATCTAGCCATGACAGCAATTCTTGTCTCTTTATCATTTTCCCATTGATTAGTCTGATTGTCAACAAGTCTTATATAAGTTTCAAGTTATTAAGTTACATAGTCAAAATAGTTCAGCTCCTTGATGATACTTGCATCTTGGGGAATAGATTGGTGACCATTTCATTTCTCCTTATCTTCACCCTCCACTTACTTCTAGGTTTTAATGGTAGATTCACACTCAAAGTATCTACTTCTTAGATCCCAATTTATTTGACAAAGAATTAGAACACGTGGAATTCTTAGATGACACCTATCTAGGGAGGTCTATTTTTAATGAGAATATTTTGGGAAAATCACTACCCCTTAGGATTGGTTCTAACTTTCCTAAATTCAAGAGGGGAGAATCACACACTTGTACAAGCTTCCTCCACACTTTTGAGTGGATCTAGTGGTGGATTTGATGGCAATAGTTTGGTTGACCTAAGAAATACATTTTTGATTTCTGACTCTAATGGTGTTATTGGGAGTGAAAAATAACTACCATAACCCAACTACGCTTTTAATATATTTAATGAATTTATGGATCCTTGGACCAAAGGATATTTATAGGTATCCATTATCTATTGTCTCCATAAGATATTATCTTTGGTCAAAAGAGACATGATTTGTATGGAATTTGAGCAACTAGGGTTCTCTAAAATTATTATTGGTTTGTAGAAAGGCAAGTATGTTAAACTAAGGGAGAAATTAGTCTAACTAGTGCTTAGAGAGAGTGTCCATATGGATCATTTTTTTGAGTTGGAAAATATTTTACTTATGGGTTTTCTTTTAAGGATAATCTCTGCCCACAATTCAGATAAATGGATTTTTTATTTCTGGAGACCTCTCCTATGAGACTCTTATCTCACATAGCTTAGTTAGGGGTTAGCTAGCCTTTGTTTTCAAATATTTATAATATGTCACTCTCATTTTGGCACAAACATGGTTTTTAGGGCCAATACCACTTACTCTAAAGATGTGGACATTGGCTTTTGACCCACTGGTGGAAAAATCCTTGCCACATCTAGTTTGGGTAAAACTATTGGGCCTGCCTTTGGAAATTTGGAGTAAGTTTTTAAATTAATTAGGTACATAATTATGGCATTCCTTGAGGAAGATGAAAAATATATCAAGGAATCCTCTAGAATGGTGTCTAAAATTTTGGTTGACATAAATCTATAGGAGGGATTGGAAGAGGATATAGTTTTGGAATTTGGATCCTAGATTTAAATACAAACTCTTGATTATGTGGGTGTCCCTTTTAGGTGTGTTATATGTAATTCTTATGGACACTTATCCAGTGATTACTCTCATTTTTTCTCTCCCAAAGACTAGAGGAAGAAGTATACTTATCATTTTTAGCCTAAATGGGAGACTTACACTAATAGAGATGAGACACTGAACCTATTACAAAAAGATGTTAGTAGGGGCTCTTCTCCAGTCACTATGATAGTTGATAACCACAAATATACTTATCAAACTTTAGAGATATGTCATCACACACTTCTAGTGGGTGATGAAAACATAATTATTGGTGAGGTCCCCAACCTTTGGTTGAGGAATTTATTGGGTCCTCAAAGGAATCCAATTGGGATGTGATGTTACTTGATCCCATTAATATTCAACATTCAATTTTTTGGGACTCTCATACTAGCCCTTTGATTATGCCAGTGGTGGAAAATATGCTTCCTCTCTTTTGCTTTTTGAGGAGAGCCCAAAGATTAAATTTCAAAAGGAAGGGATAGATAGTGAATCTAAAATTAATAAGACTATGTTACATCTATTGGGAGAGCTAGAGAATACATAAAATCTCTTGGTGAAAAATCCTTCTCATAGTGTGGCATTCCTTGAGGACCAACTAGAAAATAAATTTTGATCTAAGATGGGCTCTTCTGATTCAATCCCTACTAAATATTTCTCTACCCCTATCCAAATGTGTTATCCATTAAGGTCTTGCCTAGAGGTTGAACCAAATAAAGCTGAAATTATTGAAAGATTAATAGGGATATTCAAGAGTCTTACTAGTTCAAGCTCATGAAAATGATGTTCATCCCTAATCAATTAGGATAAAAATATAGTAGTATGGTAAGTTCATTAAGGTAAAAAAATAATAATCTTAGGGACCCTTGGAGTGGGAATAACCCTTACATTTTATTAGATATGCTTGTTTTATCCCTTAATATAATAGGGTTGGGACATCCCTACAAAAAAATTGCATTGAAGTGACTAATTTTTTTGCATAATCTAGACATGATTATGATACAAGAGACTAAGGGATAATGAAGTAAAGTCATTAAAGGCTTATCTAAATTATTGAATAATGAGACATTTTTAGCTTTCAACTCCATTGGCAGTTATGGTGATTTGATTTTAGGTTAGAGGACTACCTCCATGTAGGTGGACCATTTCTTTTTCTTCCACTCTAGTATTTGGGTGGAAATTCGCTCCATAGAGTTTGGTACATATTTCTCTATTTTGAATATCTATAGACCCATTAAGGAGAGATTGGCATATTGGGATGATATTTGTAAGCAAAATTTTTTGAGATTTGATTATCTTATTATTTGGGGTGATCTAAATGGCACCACCAAGAGAGTAGAGGTTTGGGGGCCTCTACATCAATGGATCCACTCACTAACTAATTCATGCAAAGATTTGAGGATATAAATTTGGTGGATTTGGAACCTATTGACTCCCACCTGGAGGAACATGAGAACTAAGTGAGATAGTGTGGCTAAGATACTTGACATATTTCTCATCTCACATTCCTTTTTTATGGTATCTGAATAATTAGATCTTGGGTGACTACATGTGGTGATTCTAATTATCTACCCATTCTATTACAAATTGAAAGAGGGGAAGAGAAGCATCTAAGCCATTTTAAATTCAATTTGAATTCACTATAGGATCAAGATTTCATTAATATTTTTGAGAAGGGGTGGGCTATTTTATATTCTTACTCTTTAGAATCGGCTAGTATACAATTTTTTACCAACCTTAAGAGAGTGAAAAAGTTCATTATTGTTTGGGTTGCCAAAAATGACAAGATGTTGACAAGGAAATAATATAACTAAATAATTATATCATTGCAATATATGGACATGATTTTGAAAATAATTTTGATAAAGAGTCTAAAAATAGACTCAAAACATTAGAAATAAAGTTGTCATAATAGCTTACATATATTGAAACTCATCAGTGACTTAAGAGTAGAGAATTATGGCTAGAAAATGGTGATGATAATACAATTTTTTTAGAACTTTGTTAAGCAATGCAAAAACAAGAACACTATTTAGGAAATTCCAAACCACGATTAATCTACTATGTGAACCTTCTATGATATTCTTGAGATTGAGGTCTCTCACTTCCATGATCTATATAAGGACTCGACTCATGTGAACATATTGGAGATAGTTAAGACATCTACCTTCTTTCCTAGGTTTGACATTGATGCTAAAAATGAGAGGTTAGAGAAGACTATTTCAAGTGAGAATTTATCATATACTTTGGATACCTTTCAAAAAGATAAGAGTTGAGTTCTAAATAGATGGTCCACTAAATTTTTCAATTGTTTTTTTTATTTGATTGAGGAGGACATGATTAGAGTTATTGAATAGACTAGGAATTCAAAGAAGATACTTGGGGATTTCAATTACACCTTCATTGGACTCATTAACAAGAAGGACATTTCTAAATAATTTTATTATTTTCAACCTATCTCCTTATGTAATTACATCTATAAAATCATTTATAAAATCATTTCCATCTAAATCAAAGGTCTTCTTTCCATTTACATCTCAAAGAAGTAATTTGGGTTATTAATGGGAAACAAATACATGATATTATAGGGGTTGATCAGGGATTACTATACCCCATCAAGATGAATAAGTCATTGGTTGTGGTTTTGAATTTGAACCTCTCCAAGGCATTTTATAGACTAAACTATCTCTATTTGAGATTAATTATGATTCATATTGGTTTTCACCTCAAAATGGTTAACTAGATCATGGGTTTCCTTTCTTCAATTTCCTTTGTCTTTTTCATAAATGGCTTAGCCTCCACCTTCTTCATTCATTCACATGATATTAGATAGGGTTTTCCTCTCTCCCCACTTCTTTTTCTTCTTATTATCTAAGGGATTATTTATTTCCTTCTCAATGCTAAAATTTTGGTATCTTTTAGGTGATAAAGGTTATTAGGTACATCTTTCTCACATAGCTCATGTTTGTGGATGATGTGTTTTTGTTTTATGATGGATCTCACAAGGATATCACTTTACTTAAGGAATTATTGGATCTATTTAGTGTGGCATCAAACATGATTTTAAATGTGTAAAATTTTGACATCTCCTTTAATGGATTGTAGGTTAAATAGATTCATTGGATTCTCAAAATATTCCCCTTTCAAAATGTAGATTTATAGGAAGGTATAAAGTAGCTAGGGTTTCTAATGAAACAAAATGAATACAAGAATAATGATTAGAATTGGCTTATCTATAAGGTGAATAAGCATATTTATTGTTGGTGTAATCATTAACTCTCACTTGGAGGCAAACTTACACGTATTAAATCTATATCAAAGGCTATCTCAGTTTATTGAATTACATTATCCCATATCCCCAAAGGAGTCCTTGATAATATACATGAAACATATATATATATATATATATATATATATATATATATATATATATATATATATATATATATATATATATATATATATATATATATATCTTTGGATGGGTTAAAAAGTGAAGGATGGCATTTCCCTTGTCAAATGGTAGACCATTTCTACTCTTAATACAATCGATGGTTGGGGATTAAAAGATATTCACCTTTTTAGAGAGACTCCAGCTACTAAAAGTCTTTGGAGTATTATCACTAAGGTTGGTTTATGGATTCAAATCATTAATAAAAAGTGTATATATCCACTTAGTGTGGAAGAGTAGATTCATATCCCTAACAAAACTTGCCACAATACATCTATTATATGGAAAGCCTATGTTCAATCATTCCCTATCATTAGTAATTAGATTATCTATAAGGTGGGATATGACACTAAAATCAAATTAGGGATTGATCCATGTGCTAGATATGGAACTAATTATAAATTTCCTAAATATTTTACTATGATATTAGAGGGGTTGGGCATCAATTTTTTATTTCAGGTGGAAGATAAAAATATCACTAGCCCTTGGAGCCTAGGCTAGAAATGTGATCTCACATTGGGTTTGGATGGGGAGGCCAATTTGATATTGGATTCATATGTTCAAAGATTAAAATGGATTCATATTGGACTCTTTTCAGAGGAATATGAGATGGCTTAGTCCTTAAACCCAAAGTTTGGGGAATACTTAGTGTAGTAGGCTATCAATCCAAATTCCTCAATGTGGTCCTTGATGTGAGATAGTGGTGGTGGAAGAAATTTTTTTATCTTAAATCACCTCACAAAACCAAAATATTTATGTGGCTTACCTTAACCAATAAATCTCTCACTTGGTAAGTACTTCAGAAAAAAACTAGCGTGGGTCAGGGAGATGTAATCTTTGCTTTCAATCCTTAGAGACCATGAATCAATTTTTTTCCTTTTTCACATATGCTATTAATATTTGGGTTAAACTAGAGACATCTATTGGGGTGAAATACTATTATTAAGGTTACACTATTTTTGAGTGTCTTGAGAACTAGTTTAAGTGCCTTGAACTCAAACCCTTCAAAGCACTACCACTGATTATGTCTTGGGATATATGGCTTGCGAGGAATGCTTCTATGTTTCAAGACAAAAATATTCCTACCTTTTAATGTCTTTCTTAGATTTGGCTCATTTTTTGGAATTTCAAAAACATTTCAATAATTCATAAGCAATGCATTCTTATGCATCCTCCTATTGATCATATTAGTGATTGGGGTTACTTTGATAGTGTTTGTCAAGACTCCCCTACTATTTGAGGTGTTAGTGGTATCCTTTTTTTTAACTCCAAACACTACTATCATTTCAGTTTTGGGTTATTTCTTGGTAATAACAATTTTGTTAAACTTATGGATTTGAAACTTATACTAAGGTTTGCAAGTAAAAATAGAGTAGAAGCTCATTAGATATGTTGGGACTCAATGGTTATCCTCAACTTGTTTAAAGGTAAATATAAAATGGAAAATCTAAGCCTACTTCCCATTTTCATAATTAATTATAACATGACACTCTCCTTTGAATCCATATCCTTTTGACATGTCTTTAGGGAGCTAAATGAAGATGTTGATACACCATCTAAGGAGGGGTTGAGATTGGATCTTAATATTTGGCTCATCAATGAGTTTTCACGAAAATGTTAATTTACAAACATAATTTTCTTCAATTTTAGAGGCCAAATCTTTTCTATTTTATATTGGTTTTGGACATAAATGAGTGCACTCTTATTTGTACCCTATTGTGCACATATTTTTCTCTAGGTTGGGTTATGTAACTTTCTCCACATACATTGGATTGTGCTTTTGAGTGACTTAGATTATTTCCTTTTCTATTAGCTACTTGCTACAGGTTGTTTAATGACCCCCTATTCTTTTATTTTTTGCTAGTGACTTTATTTTATTTTATTTTTGATTATGTCCTTCACTATTTCTCCCCTTCCCCTTTGGGCATTCTACTATGTCCTTC
>JARHVA010004808.1:1085000-1107500 GCA_037957365.1 Torreya grandis | reverse complement strand
ATTAAACTGTAACTAATCAAGTTAGAATTGGTGGGAAAGGTACAAGATCGAATGACATGATTATCCTCTACTATTTAATTTTTTATCTGCTAAAAATCAAGGAAAAATCACCTATACCTACTTAAAACATGTCTCTATGTAGAAATTTGACCTCTGGACAGGTGTGAATGACATCCAAATAACTTATTAAAATTTAAAACCCTAATAGAGATTACAATAACTAAAAACCTAAAAATAAAAATGGGGAGAGTGTAATGGGATGAGCTGACCTCAATTACCCCTACGATGATTGATTATTTCCTAAGTATCCAATAATCTGAAGAGGGAAATAAATATCACATAGATATCCCACTTAAATTGTTTTATGTGGTTTTGCTTATTTTTATCCATGTATGAATATAGATATGACTTGAATAATTGATAATAATTTGTTTAAATATGGATAATATAGTCTCTTGACTTGGCTAGGGATTGATTCAAAGGATTAGAATCAGGTTTGGGAAGAATATTGAAGCTTTCCTTTGTGTGATATAGTGTAAGTGTGCCTTAATAATGAAATTTTGAAGTGGTAGAATAAGTATTTTGAATGTGCTTTTATAGCAATCCAAAATGATAAAGCCACATGTTACCTATCCTAAAAATACATACCAACTTATAAATGGGATCTAAATTTTAAAATAATCCATTATTAAGGTGAAGGATAGGATCTACCCATAGGGGTCAAGATCAACTACCACTATTGACCCATATTGGTCGATCCTATTTTGAAGGGTAATAACATTTAAACTTTTACATCTAGGATGTCTATACAAATTCTTAGAAAGGTTTTTAGTGATTAAAAATATTTTTTTAGGTGTAAAATATCCACTTATAAATGGATAGGTATGTATAGGTACTTAGGAAAGAGTGAGGTGTTGAATTAGATCTAAATTGATTGAAAAATAGTTCCCTTTAGACAAGGACCCTCATTCTGGTTTTGAAGTTTTGTATTGTAGTGGTGGGATTCCTCATCGTTGTGCCTTCTTTGGTTATTCAATTTTATCCTCTTAATCGATGCACCTTTCCTTTTCATTCTTAAACTTGTAGTCAACCTTCTCAATGGTCTTGTCTCTCCATGAAGATCGTGTCATATAACTCGCATTCCATGGAAACTAAACTTTCGAATTTCTCCCCCTTTTTACCATTGATTGTAATTTTAAACATATAAAATTTATTTTTCCTTTTAACATTCTTAAAAAAATTCTAACCATTGAAACTTGGTGACTACGACTATCCGTTGAGACTTGACTAGATTTTTATTTATAAGGAAGATAGGTTACAATCTCAATTCATGAATTTTCCCTGATGATGAATCACAGATCATGATTCAAATTACATTGAGCAAAAATATAGCACACATTTTTACTTAGAAACAAGCACAAATCACTCTAATGGACTGTGGAAACATCAATAATCTTATAGATATAAATTAATTTCTCAAGTCAATTAAAATGAAAGTGTACCAAAATTAATATTATTAATTATTCATGACCAATTTTAACTGACTAAAAAAATATGGAGAAGTCATTAAGAATGGGTGAATGCCTATTCTCACAAAAATAGAAAACATAATAATAAGAAAAGTTTGTCAATAATATAGATATCTTAACTAATGTGTTCATCTTATTTAAATTGGGGCACCTACCTATTCTATAAACAACATGAGAAACATATAATTTATGTTAATAACAAAATGAAGGGAGGGGGAAAGATGGAGCTACAAGTTTCATAGTGGATTAATGAATTCATTATCCACCATAGTGGAACAATTCTTTACATCACTTCCAACCATCTTTCCCTCTCCTTTTCTTATCCTATTTGTCATAGAGTGCTCAACCATTTCAACTCATTTTCTTAAAAATAATAATGTAAACAATATGGATATTTTCAAAAAATATAGTTGTCATATTTTAAATAGTTCACATTACCTCTTTTGTAAACAAAATGAGAAGAATTTAACTTTTATTCAATCACAAAAAGGAGGGAAAGGTAAATATAGGGATGGAAACATCATAATAGACTAATGAATTCATTATCCACCATAGTGAAATAATTCCTTGCATCACTCTAACCTTCTTTCCCTCTCCTTTCATTTTGGGAATTGACTAGAATAATCCCATTGCATTATTCTAATAAAAAAATTACACATCTCAAAATAAAATATTTAGAATGTTATTTTCATTTACTTTTCTTTTTACTACTTTTTTGGATGAAGTATTTTTTTATTAGATATATTCTTATTTACAAATTTTCTTTTCTCAAAAAATATTCAACACTATAATTTAGAAATTATTCTTATTAAAAAAAAATTTAAGCAAGAAGTAAACAATAAAAATTTATTAATAGTTTACAATAGATTAAAATAAAAAAATACCTTTATCATTTCAATTTTTTATTTAACCGTTAGGATTAAAAAATGTCTTTAATCTACATTGGGTTTGGACTAGCCTATATAAATAGTTACATAAATTTTCAAATCCTTATGTCCAATTAATAAAAACTATAAAAATATTTATATATCATTATAGATAAAATAAAAATATATATGGATGTAACATTATGTGGTGCACTTGGATTTATGGAAAATGTAGGACCACTATTCTATGTTATTATCTAGTTGTTTGTTATTATAAATTATCTTATTTTTAAAATATCTCATATTTTGAAATAAATACTTTTAAGGTGAATAACATGTATCTCATAAAAATGTGTCTACTAATTCCACATTCAGAGTGTTTTATTCATTATTTATATTAGAAATATTTGTAAAAAGTCATCAAAAGTAATGATGTAAAATAAGTGTTTCCTAATTTTATGTAGTAACATTTTTTCATTTGATTTTTTATTAATTTTTTATGTATTTTTAATTAGCCATTTAATTTCAACTCATGAATTATCATTTCTTTGTATCATCCATCTATCCCCAGGTGTCATGAGAATATTCATTGTCTCACTTATTTATTATCCATCATTTGTTAATTTATATTTTTAGTGTAAAAAATGGTTCATTCAAAAATAACACTTAGGAATTCTAGAGCATTTAATTATTTAGATTCTTAGATACATTATAAAATTTTTATGTATATGCTCAAAAATGTGTGATTCCCATCTATTATTTGTTTAATAGTATGGATAATCTATAATTGTGTGTAACTCACTTACACTCATTTTAGGGTTGTTTACATATCTATAGTGTGCTTAAATTGGCATTGAGAATTGGGGCATATGTAGTTATCTTATGTTACAATTGGTTTGGAATTAATTAACATATTTATATATTACTTTCTATTTTCTCCATTATTTTGTGTGAAATCCTTCAATGATATTCCTTTTTTATCAAATGCATTCTACGTGGCTCTCATAAGACTTTCAAAATCATGGTTTCTTTACTTGTGAATTTCCTTTTCTTATAATTATTTTGATACTTTACTCCCAATAGAAAAAATTATGGCACAAAAATTTATATTTTTTTATAGTTTTGAGTGAAGAATAGAATTTATTTATGTTTAAATAATTATTTTATATTTTTTAATTTATGTAGAAATACATATTATTTTATTTATGTTTACATTTTCTATAGAATTAATAGTAGATAATTTTAATTTTTTTATCTATTGTGTTTACTAAGTTTATGTTGGGTGATTCTAATGGCCCTTAGGGTAAAATGGACTCCAAGCAAATTTCTAACACATCATTTAATATTTACATACAAAATTTATCATATCCTTTTATTTTCACATGGATACATATCAGATATTATCATAGTATGATGTATAAAAAGATGATGCTTGGTATGAATTCAATTTATAAATTTGAAAGTTGTTAAGCTATTATTTTACTCCCAAAGTTAAAATTAGAAAAATTCTTAGATAAAACATGATGTAGGAGCATCAAGGAGAGATAGACATGTTTCAAGTGATCTTCAATGTGTTAGGTGTCTTGGGGGAGGGGGGGGAGGTGTTGAAACAAGTTTCCCTCCAAAATCTATAATTCAAATATCCAAAAATATGTGTAGGTGGCAAAATGAGGCATATTTGTGCATGATAAGGCCAAAATATATAATTTAAAGCTCATTAAGAGTTGGAAATATTATTCCTAGGAGATATATAAATGATTAGATTCATATGTACATAGAATAGTAATTTGTTAAGGAGTTTTCTAATGAAGGTATGTTGTTGAGGTCAAATAAGAGTAGTTGAGTGAGGCTAGGAATAAGATTTGGTGTGTCTAAGTTTGGTTTTCACTATTGAATATATGTATTTTCAATTGAAATAGATGTAATATTATCTTTTAAGGGTGGAATAATGATATTTAAGGTTTGAAGAGAAAAATATAGCTTTTTATTCATGTTTTTCTCATGATTATATGATAGAACCAGACAAGGTAGCAAGGGGAAAGTTTAAAATTAGTATTTCCATGATTTTTTCCCTCTCTATAACCACTCAGACACTTAGAGGAGATCAAGATAAGATCCACAAAATTTATTTGGGCTCTTGATACTCCCAGATGAGCCCTATGGCTTCAAATTTATGTTAACTAGGCCCTAACTAAGGTTTTGTTGATCTGACAATCTGTCTAGTGAAAATTATTGAAATTTTTTAATCCTTGTTAAATAGGGGTCATATTTAATTATCCAAATTTTTAAGGCTCAATCTTATTGGTAAGTGTACTTTCTAGCTTGACCTTGCTTTTACACCATATATGCACAGTCAGACTGAGACAGAGGGTCTTAGAGGTGTTTTAAGATTTAAAAATGAATTTTTTTAATTTGTGTAGTCATTAAATGCCATTTTACACTTACCATATGATTTATATGCTCTATATCATCTCTATAATCTTTGTACCTCCAAAATAGGGTGCTTTAGAAACCTAGTTATGTATGTCACAGTCACTTTTAGTATTATTCCATATAAAATAACCATAAATGAAATTTAGGTATGTTGTGTCATTCCTTAATGGGTGTTGGGATCACATTTTATTTGTGTTATCTTGATTTTTGATGAATTTATGAGGAAAATATAGGTAAATTAGGGATACAAGCCCCTAGCCTTGCCTAAGAGGGAGGTTAGGCCTTGTGATCTAGTACACCCTTTCTAATCATTCAAAGGTCTAAAGTTAAGTGTAAATAGGTTAGGTAGGGTATGTCTAGTATGTATTTGGTTGTGTTTATTATATATTAATCCTTGTATGTTATTCTAATTTGAAATCCAAGTGTAAGACTAATGAATTATTTAGTCAACATTATCTAATGAACTTATTAGTCAAGAAGATAATAAGAGAAATTTAAGTTGTGTTGTTGGTGACACTAGATGTGTTGATGTGTCACACCATTATGGTATCAAAGCTTGAGATCTAAGTCATAACAAAATAACTAAGCATAAGAAGATTGAAGGTGTTATCAAGCACAGTTTAAAGAAACCATTGAAAGGAGATATCAACAGAGCAAGGCTTGTAATAATAAGGAAAGTTTATAGGTATATGAGAGTGAAATATTGCTGATATAGTTGATAATAGACATCATAGTAAATGTTGAGAAGCCATCCCTGTAAGGGATCATGAAGTTGATTCAAGGAGGATTAATGACTAGAATGGATAACCTTATGAGTGCTCAGAGAAGCATGGAGCATGAGATCAAAACTCTAGGGTCAAGACTGAGAAAAATAGAGGCTATATGTTTAGAGAAGAAGAGGATGATAGATCAAGTCAATAACCAAAGGCAAGGGGAGTCCTTACTAGTGAGCAAAGTTCTACAACAACAAGATAGATTTCTAGAGTTAGCATGCAAAAGAAGTCTTTTTAAGACAAAATGTAAAACAAAAGGTAAGTGTTGTAATGTTATCATTGATAATGGAAGCACTGATAACATAGTTTTAGAGGAAATGGTTAGTAAGTTGTGTTTGACAAGGTTAGTACACCTTACACCCTATAAGGTGGCTTGGGATCAGAAAAAACCATCAAATTATTGTTAAACAACCATGCAAAGTTCCATTTCAAATTGGTAGCCTTGGAGATGAAGTCTTATGTGATGTAATTCCAATAGATTTGTGTCATTTACTCCTAGGTAAACCCTAGCAATATGATATAAGACTAGTGTATAATAGTAGGCTAAACAAATGATTTTTGGTGAAAGATGGAAAAAGACATACATTGGTGCCATTAATAGATCAACATACAGAGAATGAGAGAAGAAACATGGTGTTTGGGTTCAAGGATTTCATACAGAAGGTCAAGAACTAGGTTTAAGTGTTCATGACAAAACCAATGAAGACAAACGGAATGAGGAGTGTATCCTTGGAAAGAGAGGATGAAGATAGTGTTGCCAAGAAGGTGTAGTAGTTAGAATCCAAAGAAATGGATCAAGAAACACAAGTGAATGACAAGGAAAAAGCCCAAGCAAGGCTTGTAAATAATATGAAACTCCTAAGAAGAGAGAGGAGTGACCAAGAATATGAAGTGAGTCACCAAGGTAAAGGTGGTAGTAGAAAACTACCACAGGGTAGTGAAGAAGAATAAAGAACATGAAATCTGATCCTTGAAGACTTGATGTAGGGTCATGAAGAACAAAAGCAAGTGAAGAAGAAAGAAAAGTTATAAAACTTTATTTATTTGCATGATTTGATAAGTAAAGAGTGTATATAATAATCTAACATGCATAAAAAGGTCAAAATGCATTTAGATAGCATAAGGATGAAGAAAGTATAGGTCAACATCAGATTGTTGAAGCACAAAGATTGATAGAACCTTACCAAGAAAACATGCAAGTTAGCATGAAAGGAAAGGAAGTAACCTATGAATAGATCTCAAGTGAAAAGATTAAGATACATGAGGAAGTAAAGAGGTTAATAACCCATGAATGGTTAGGCATAAGAAAGAGTGAAGGCATGAAAAAATAAGGGAATAAATCCCTTGTTGGAGATCTAAACCTACTAGATAAGATGGAAGTGGTAGAGGCAAACAAGCCTCTATATTTGGCTTCTAACCTTATTGATGTGAGTGCAAGTATGGAAGAAGTCTCAAGTGATGAGACAAGGCAAGAAGAAAAAAGCCTTTTGACAAGCCTCAAAAATAATGAAGGCTATGTGAAGAATGAAAAGATGCTAAGGGCATCCAAGGAGGTACAAAACTTCTAGTTTCTAAAAATAAGTAGCTAATCATATGTATGTCTATAAGTATATAGGGCAAATCTCTAAGTGAGAGCATGCACAAAGGAGAGATAAGTGAAGATGGAAAAGATAAGAATAAAATAATGACTATGGAGGCATTAAGATGGTTTGAAACACCTCAAGAAGGTGATGAACAATGTAAGGAGTAGTAGCATGATACTCAAATAGATGTGTAGTCAGAAAATATACAAGTTATTACACTTAAAGAGAACAAAGTCAATCAAGTAAGAGGTATGGTATAACATGAAGGTATCTTGACAGCCATGGCACATGAAGAGATGAAGCTATTGATAGTCAAGAATGGATATCTTGGAATTTATTATGACCATGAGATAAAAAGCTTAAAATAGTTGGATCCTAGTGAGCAAAAGTTGCCAATTAAGTAGCAAAACATATTATTTGGTTGTCATAATAAGTAATATGTAGAACTTGGATTGCATGTAGTAACCAAGAGAGAAAAAGAACATCAAATTAGTGGAAGAGATTCAATGAGAGAGATTTTAGGTTTTTAAGAAGCAAACAAATAGCCATGTTACCAAAAGAAGAAGGTTTCAAATATGCAAATAGCCATACAAGAATAAGAACTAATGGAATAGTCCATAAGAAAGGTTGGATGAGCAAGAATGGAATTAAGTCTCTCAAGTAGAGCAAGTGATCATGACTATGTAATGATCAAGTGGATGGAGAAGTCATTAGTGGAAGTGAATCAAACATACCAACTATGTTGTCAAACAAATGGACAAGAAAGAGCTACTAAAGGATAGAGTTTAGTTTGTAAATAAAATAACATGAGGGAAACATCATGTACATATCATTTCAAAGCCATTGGGAAGCAAGTGTGGATAGCTTAGAGTTTGATGAAGAAAATCCAAGGTGAAAACATAAGTTTTAAATTTTAAGAAACCAAAAGTTGGAGGTATGATAAACCTTTTACTATGGATGGAACACAAATTTTTATTTGATTTGTTTAAGCAAGAAGGAGATCATGATGTTTTTGTTTTTTGAAACATGATGGGAATTAATATACAATAAAATGTTCTTATAAAAGAACATGAGAACAACCTAGAATGTGGAGATCTCTCAAGAAGAGATGATGGAAACAAGCATGACCAAAAAAATGAAGAGAAGAAGGTGGCAGTCAAAGAAACATTTGAAGTCTTAAGATATGCAAGGAAATTAGACATCAATTTTGATGATTACCATTATATAGACAAAGTGAAGAGTGCTTATGAAGTAGCCACAAGTGAATAAGAGAAGAAATTAGTGGTGAAACAAGTGGAAAAGGCACTAAAATCTCAAATTTTTCTAACTTTGGTTTTAGTGTTGCATGTGCAGGTGAACAAAAATAAGAGTGTTTGAGCAACCTCTTAATGTGATTGGTTGCCAAAACGGCAAGAAATGTCAACCATGTAGTAAAGAGATGAAGGTTTTTGAATAAAAACCTCTTGAGAAGACACAAAGGAGGATCTTCACTTTGGAATATAAAGTGATTAGGAAAAGATCAAATGTGGAGAAAAATAACATGTTCATCTCTATGAGCAACTAGTTGAAGAAAAGTTTAAATCAAGTAAAAGAGAAACATCTATAAATAAGAAGCAATTAGAACAGGGGTAGATTGAATGGTTAATTACAAGTAAATTGATAAGTAATATTTGGGATAGACATGGAAGTCCTAATAAAAAAAAATACAAGGTTCGGTTTGCATTTTGAAGCAGTGTTTGTAAATGTAATAGTCTTGTTATTCCATGAAAAAGAGCATAGGAATAGAGATAAATAAATTGTAAGTTTGATATAACCATTGCTATCAAGAAAGTAAACTTGGAAACTTAATCATAACACCAATACTTTGAAGAAGGGTAAGGAGGAGAGGTAAGAACTCAGAAAAGTTGTGAGCATCTTTGATCAAATGATTATATATATAGATCTCAAAAAGAGTAAAATTGGTACTGAAGTAGAGAGGAACTATTCATTTAAAGAACATGCAAAAACTAGTCAAATCTTAAAATCCCAAAGAAGAATATGGGATCCAAGTTCACAAGAAAAATAGAAGAAATAAGGATGAGGGAAAGAACAAACAAGGAACAGAGATAAGAAACTCTTGAACAGCAAGAGGAAAAAAGAAAACCAAGAAGCAAACAAGAAAGATGAAGGCTCATGGATAAGAGTCCATGGAAATTTTCTAGTGTGGTACTCTGATGTAGGAGCCTAAGGGAGAGATAGACATGTTTCAATTGATCTTCAATGTGCTATGTGTCTTTGGGGGTGGTTTAACTAAGTTTCCCTTCAAAATCTATAATTCAAATATCCAAAAATATGTGTAGGTGGCAAAATGAGGCCTATTTATGCATGATAAGGCCAAAATATGTAATTTCCACCTCATTAAGAGTTGTAAATCTTATTAATAAGAGAGATAGAGATGATTATAGTTATATGGACATATAATTTTAAGTTGTTAAGGATTTTTCTAATGAAGGTATGTTGTTGAGGTCAAATAAGAGTAGTTGAGTGAGGCTAGGAATAAGATTTGGTGTGCCTAAGTTTGGTTTTCACTTTTGAATGTATGGATTTTTGAATAAAATATATGTAATATTATCTTTTAAGGGTGAAATAATGATATTTAATGTTTTAAGATAAAAATATTTTTTTTTTCATGTTTTTCTCATGACTATATGACAGAACTAGATAGGGCAGCAAGGGGAAAGTTGACAGTTAGTATTTCCATGATTATTTTCCTCTTTGTAACCACTCAAACACCTGGATGAGATCAAGATAAGATTTAAAAAAATTATGTTGGCTCTTGAGACTCTCAAATGAGCCTTGTAGCTTCAAATTTTTGTTAACTAAGCCCTAGCCAGGGTTTTGTTGATCTGACAATATGTACAGTGGAAATTATTCAAACTTTGTAATCCTTTTATACTAGGGTTCATCATGAAATATCCAAATTTTTAAGGCTCAATCTTATTGGTAAGTTTTATTTCCATTTTGACCTTGCTTTTACACCTTATATGCATAGTCAGACTAAGACAGAAGGTCTTAGAGGTGTTTTAGGATTTACAAAGGAAAATTTATTGATTTGGATAGTCATTAAATTTTATTTTTACACTTAACTTATGATTTTTAGGCTCTATATCATATTTATACTCTCTATGACTCCAAAATAGGGTGCTTTAGAGACCTAATTAGGTCTATCATAGTCACTATTATTACTATTTCATACAAAATAACCATAGGTGAAATTTAGGTATGTTGTGTAATTCCATAATGGGTTTCAGGATCATCTTTGATTTTTTTGTTATCTAGAGTTTTGAGGAATTTATTAGGAAAAGATAAGAAAAATAGGGCTACAAGCCCCTAGCCTTGCCAAAGAGGGAGATTAGGCCTTGTGATCTAGTACAACCTTTATGATCATTCAAAGATCTAAATTTAAGTGTAAATAGGTTAGGTAGGGTGTGTCCAGTATTTATTTGGTTTTTTTGTTTGTATATGAATCCTTTTATGCTATTCCAATTTGAAATCCAAGTGCAAGACTAATAAATTATCTAGTCAACATTGTCTAATGAACTTGTTAGTCAAAAAGATAATAAGAGAAGTTTAAGTTGTGTTATTGGTGACACTAGATGTGTTGAAGTTTCACACCAAAATAAAATTAACAGCCTCAAATTGTATCAAAAAATTTCAAAATTTAGGAACTACTATAGCGAGAATAAACCAAGCAATAATAATAAACCAATTCATTTATATATTTCAACACATAATTCACATGATAAATCATTACAATATGAGGTGTTTCATTCCTAAGACTACATCATACTTTAATTTTGTATACAACTATATTTTATAATTTGGTTTCATGGATATTTATGAGTCATCCTTTTTTAAAATGAGTCATTTATGCATGTCTATTTTTTGGATGAAGGTAGTCCTTAGGCACAAGAAGAATAAATCATACAATTGACAATACACATTTTACTTGAATGCTATATCAATTAATAAATGTGTTTAAGGACCTAAATGGTATCACAAGAAATCAAATATCAAAAAAAAATAGAAATAAAAAATTGTGATAAATGTAAAAAAATAATATTATTATATATATCACAACTACAAGTAGCTCACTAGGTCATGCTTACCCTAGTATTAGACTATCACATTGATATGAACTATGACTAAATACTCATGTTTTTTTCTCATTTACATATATGGAATTAAAAAAATAGTTTTTAATTCACCGTTACTGGTTTTAGGTTTGCTTTCATATCTACAATGCACTTTATTTCACATTGTAAATTAGTTATATAATCTTAAAATTGGTTGTAACTATTAAACACTATTTATTGATTAAGATACCATTTTATTTTTAAATGATATAAAAATTATTTTATATTTTTTTTTTACAAGTATGGATAATCCATAATTGTGTGTAATTTACCCACACATGTGTTAGGGTACATATCTGTAATGCATTTTTGTTGGCATTGAGGATAAGGGTGTATGTACTTCTATTATCTTGCAATTGGTTTAAAATTAGTGAATGTTATTTCTAGGTTAATGTATATCTTATCCTTTCTATTTTTTAAATAATTTTAAAGATATTCTTTTTTTGAGCAATTGTATTCTATATGGTTCCCATAAAATTATAAAAATCATGACCGTTAATTTTGAACAAAAAGGAGAATCATTGCAAGTCTAGTTTCCTTATCTTACAAATGCTTTATGATATACTCCTAACAAAAAAAATTTAGGATACATAAATTTATATTTTTTATATTTTTAGGTGAGGAATTGGGGTTCTAAATGCACCTATATATGTAATAAGATACATAGAAATACATATACAAACATACACATACATCATTTTGTCTATATATTTTTAATTCAATGATGTTGAATCCCTAATTAACATCATTTTGTTGATATTTAATGTTAAATATATGAGGACTTGATATTCATCCCTTAATTAACTAATTCAATCCTTATAATTATTAACTTAGTCGATGGATTTTTAGTCACTTGTATACAAAATGAAAAACCTACAATTTATGTTTACTAAAAAAAGTGATGGAATGGGAAATATGGATATGGAATTGTCATAATGGATTTATGAATTCATTTTCCACCATAGTGAATCAATTTCTTATGTTGCTTCTAACCATGTTTCACTCTCCTTCCCTTCTTTATTTGTTCCATAGATCAATCAACCATTTTAACTTAGTTTCTTAAAAAACATAATATCAAGATACATATGAAATATAAACAACAATGGTGTTTAGGGATAAAATTTTATTATAATACAACACAATATATTAATGAATCAGAAAACTAAAAAAATAATAGAAGAGATAACTAAACTCCATAATTTTTATTGAAAATAACCATCTTAATTTTTAACTACCAACACTCAGGGGTCAAGAAAAGCCAATGATTTTAAAATTTTGGGGACCAACATTATATATGGATGGTACGGCCTACACCAATAATATATCGGTTGAGACATCACTCATGTGACTAAGGGTTCTAGATTAAAAGCTCATAAGTCTAATTTTGAATATTATTAAGATTAAATAGGATTAAAAAATATTATATTTTTTGTGGTGAAGGTTATTTATGTATAATAGAGTACCCACCTAAAAACTTTGTGGAATAAATAGTTAATGATTATGATAATATTATATATAATATTTTTGTGTGTTAGAATTAACTAGGATTGAATTTGTTAAGATAGTGCATATGAATACCATCAAATTATGTTAATATTTACCAATAATTATGGCATAATATTACCTTGGATCATAAATGTCTTTAGATTTGCGTATAGGATGAATAATGTGTTGTGATCAAGATGAAATAAAACCATAACATAAAAAATTAAATGGTAAGACAAGTAATTTCAATAATTCCATGTTTACAAAATATAACACGACCCTTCATAATTAACATATTTATTAGTATTTAAATTTGGAATACATATATTTACTATTCCTATAGTGAATAAATGATGTTAATTTAATATGAGAGGGGCTTCCATAATAAACTAATTAGGAATATCATACACATTTGTGGAATATGAGTTCCAATCAAGTGGGCCAATATCAAGAGGAGGATCTTTTTGGTAAAATATCTCATTAAAAATACTTTGAAGTGTGAAAGTAACATATAATTGTTAATATTAGACTTTTAACAAAGATATTTTTTAGGAACATACATCTATTGATATTAAACTTTGATAATAAATTTCATTACAAAATGTATATGTCAATATATTTTTTATAAATGGATCACACAAAATTACATATGAAAATAAAATAAAATAAATTTTTATTTTAAGAAGAATCAATTAAAAAATAGAACAAGGATCAAATTGTTTATCCAATAGGAAATAAAAAAATAAAGGTAAAGTCAAAAAAAATATTAATAGAACATAAAATATTGACATATTTCAGTGATATGAGTAAAATATATTAAAATGGAAAATTTATTTAAAAAGAGGAAGTACAACTAACCACTTTATATTTATCTCTTTATATTTGAAAAATCTAATTTATCTTTGACTATGCCATATATATTTGAAAATATCTATTAAAACATACAAATTTTGAATCCAACTTAATGAAGAAAGAACATTAATTTTCAAAAACATGGATTTATTTTTTAAATAAACTAAATTAATATAATTATTATTAAAATTATAATTTTTTGACATGTTATATACTTCAACAAAAGGGGATGTAAAAATTCTATGGAAATTAAGGGAATTACACACCCACGTGCCTTTACATGAAAGTTTAAACATTGAAACTACCAAATTATATTAATAAAATCAAGACATGTATATGCACCCAATTTTGTATGGTGAAACATTTCAAGACAAATCTGATCATGATGTAATGATCTCCATCAAAATAATATTAGACTTGGTTCTCTCTTTTTTATTAGTATTTTAGTCTATTCTTGGCCTTTTCAAACCTCAAAATTTCCTTTTTATAAGTATTTTGATTTAAAATTTTAAAAACTTTCCCTTCATGGTGAAACTACCATAGTGGCTTTGTAAAACATTGTGTCAAAAATTTAATTATCATGGAGGTTCTATGAATTTTCATGTCGGTTCTATTATCAATAGTGGTGTTTATGCTTCTACCACCTACATAAGGTAGAAATTTTGTCATTTGTGCACCATTTTTAAATTTATTACTCAAGATTTCAATTTTCACATGTTTTTCTTGGTTTTGGTTGCATTTTTATTTCTTCTTCTTGAGTTCACTTCCTTGACTTCCCAATTCACTTATAGTCTTGATTTTTTCAACCTCCTTGATTTCCAAGTTAACTTGATCAAACTCCAAATCAATCTAAAGCTAACTCCAAGTTACAACTCATCCTTTCTTGTTAAAAGTATTTCACGTTTTGAAGAAATTAAAATCTAAATGTTATACATGTGATTTAAAATTGGAATGTTTTAGAGCCATATCCCACCTTATTGTATTTTTTTAATATTCTTTGCCTCAATCTACATTCATTTTTTAATCATCCTATATTATTTTTAGAAGAAATTTCTTTAAGCTTGAAACTCAATCTTTGTTTGATCATGGATAATCCAAACCATAGTCATCTACATTTATTATTAAAATTTATTTTTATTTAATTCCTTTATATTTATCATTTCTTCTATTAGAGAGTTACTATGGTCTACATAGAGTAAAATAATCTAGTCATCTAAGGATTAGGGATTCATCAACAATAATTTCTTCACCTTCATTTAGTCTCAGATTTAATTAGGTTATGAGCTTTTTTTAGTTTAGTTTTTATTTTATTTTTTATTAAAATAGTTTTTGTTAGAGATTAAGATTAGTTTTTGTTTATAAATTCTTAAATTTTTCTATTAAGAGATTAAGATCTGATAATGGTGATGAATATATTAGTAAAGACTTTGATTCATGCATTAGTTGAAGTATTTAAAGGGAACTAACAACTCTCTATTCGCATCAATAAAATGGTTTTGCTGAAAGAAAAAATTACACTATTATAGAAATGGCTAAAACAATGTTGCAATCTATAAATGTTCCTAAGTTCTTATAAGTTGAAGCCATAAATATTATTGTGAATATTCTAAATAGAGTCCCTATTAAATCTTTGCATATTTCTAATTGTTTGTAAATGTGTTTTAAAAATAAACCTAGTGAATCTCATCATAGGATCTTTGGTATCCCTACTTCCATCTTTGTTCCTAATGTTAAAATAAATAATCTTTATCCTACTTATTGTTCTTGTATTTTCATACATTATGGAGGTAATACTAAAGGATTAAAAGTTTATGATCTATTTAAATGATAGATCATTGAGAATATGAATGTTCTTATTTTAAAAAAATAAATTGTGAGCCTTTTTTGGAACCTCCTCAATGTTATTCTTTTGATGAACCTAGATCTCCTATTTTTCATAGTCATGAAACATATATCCTAGAGGAAGTTGATCCATATTTAGATAACTTAAAGTCTAATGAACCCCCTAAATTTAATTTTCAATCTAAAGGCCTACATGGATAGAATCTATAATCCAATCTTCTAATGTTGATAATCTTAATAAATTAAATATGAATCAACGTTATTATCATGCTTTAATGACTATGTATGAATGTGAACCTCAATATTTTGAGGAATCCATTCAAGATGATAGAAGAAATATTATTATGAAAGCTAAGAATAATACCTTAATTAAAAATCAGACTTGAGATTTTGTCTCACTTCTACCTAAAAGGCATATTATTATTTATTGGTGGGCATATAAAATTAAATATAATTCAATTGGTAAGATTGAAAAATTTAAAACAAGATTATTTTCTCATGAATTTACTCAAAAACCTAGGATTGACTATGTTGAAACCTTTGATCATGTAGCAAAAATGAGTATTATTAGATTACTTATTTCTATTGCAACACAAAATGGTTGGGTTATCCACCAAATGGATGTCAAGATTGTATTTCTAAATGCTGATTTATAAGAGGAAATGTATATGACTCAGCCTAAAGGTTTCACTGACACTAAAAGATAACATTATGTGTGTAAGGTAAAGAAACCTTTGTATGATTTAAAACAAGCTCCTTGAACTTGATACTCTAAAATTACTAATTTTTTTTCAAAAAATAAGGTTTCTATAATTACTATTCTGATAATGATATCTTTATTAAATTTGAAATGATAATTTAATCTTAATTGTATTATATGTTGATGATATATTGATTACTAATGATCTAACTGGTTTAATGCATTAATATAAGGATAAACTAAATTGATTGTTTGAGATGACTAATTTTGGCATTTTGCATCATTTTTTAGGAATGATTACATTTCAAGATAAAAATTTCAATTATCATATCATAATATCAGTATACATATAATATTCTTATTAATTTTAATATGCTTGATTTTAAATCTACATATACTCCTATTAAATTTGGTGTTAAACTTGATCCAAAACCTACATGTGAAAAAGTTAACCCTACTCTATATAGATAGCTTACGGGTAGTTTGATTTATCTAACCATTACTAAGTTACATATTTCATATTTTATTGATGTTACTTCTATATTGATGAAGGATCCATATTTGGATCATTAGAAATTAGCAAAGAGAATACTTTAATTTATCAAAAGAACTATGAATTTTGATTTATTTTATTTTTATATTAATAAAACTAATTTATATGGTTATTGTGATGTTGACCATGTTGGTGATACTATAGATCATAAATATACTTATGGATATGTGTTTAAGTTTGGTGTAGGTGTTATTAATTGAAGTATTAAAAAAAAACTACTATTTCTAGCTCTTCTATAGAAGTAGGGTATATAAGTGCTATGGAAATTTCTAAAGAAGATATGTGTTACAAAGGTTACTAGGAAAACTTCATTTGGGTGTTTATTATAGTACCATCCTTCATTGTGATAACCAAAGTTTTAGAACTTTAACGAAAAAATATAGTGTAGGACTAATGAAATAAAAATATTAAAGTTCATGTATATTTTATTTAAGAGGAAGTACTCAATGGTGACATTTATCTACAATTTTATCTTACAAATGAACAAGTGGTAGATATCTTGACAAAACCACTTGGTGCTACTAAGTTCTATCAATTTTATAAAATTTTGGGATTCTTGGAGTTGGAATTGAGTGGAGTGTGTATGAAAATTCCACTTTTTAATGGCCATGTGTTAATTATTTTTCTCTATACTTCTCATTTTAAAGCATTGTAAACTTCATGTGGAATTATGTGATTTTTGTAGTAAACTTTGTATCGAAGTTTTAATTTTGTACCTAATATATAAAAGAATACTTTTTAATGGAAGTCCTTATATTATAAAAGGCTCCCAATATGCTCAGTGATTATTCAAGAGAAACTATGAGATGTAGTCTCATGATCATGTTATCCTAAACTTACTTTTGATTAGTTTATGGACTATAATTCTTTTTGTTTTAAAAGGTGATGTTTAGCATGAAGAAGGTTTTAAAATCCTTCAAATTTATACATAGTATAATTTTTTTATTAAGGTGTCTATGAATTGTATCCCCACTTACCATTAAGTGGGAGTGTTAGAACATTTAATATCTAAACTGGGTTATTATAGATTCTTAGTACATTTTAGATAATTAAATAATTATTATTTACTATTTATTAACAGAGTTAAAAAATTTGTGTAAATAAATAATAAAACATAAATTGTTTATTACTTATTAGTTAGTTAAATTATTTTTGGGATGGATATATCTATTGGGTATAATGATCACCTCCCTTCACTTTTCACTATAAATATTGTTTTACCCCTATGTTTACATACTATGGTGATTAAAGATTTTTGTGAAAACATTTGAGAGGAAGTGAGAAATAATAAGTGTGTATTGGATAAATGTTTCATAATTAATGAATATCACTTTGTAGTTTTTTTACCTTTTAAGTTTTTCCTAAATTATTTCATGTGTCATGAGTTCATTGATATGGATGTGTATGGTTTGTTATTCAATTCTATTCTAGATCTATCCTCTATATATACATTACATATGTATTTCTTAAAGTATTCTTTTTTGTTTATTTATATTTAGGGTAAATTATAATTTTAAATTTTTTTATAAAATTATATATATATATATATATATATATATATATATATATATAACCTTCTCTTTCCTTTGTTGAATCCGCATATAATAATTTATTACAATAATAGCACTTGAACTACAAATCAAAAAGAGTATCTAAATAAAAAAAAATGTAAAACTAATCAATACATTTTATTTTTATTTTTATCAAAATCTTTCACTCACCAAAAAAATACCCACACACACAACACAAGAACTAGAAAACTCAAACAAAAGAAAACTTGCATCTTAGAAATGATTTTGATCATTTGGACAAAAAAAGAATGATATTAAAATCAGAAAATAGTAAATTTCATTTTACATTTGTTTAATCTCATCTCATTTATCTTTAAAAACAATCATTAAAAAAAATTAAAACTAGTGTTCTAGCTGGCATTCATGAAATAATTGTTAAATACTTAGGAGTTGTATAACAAACCCAACCTAAGTTTTTAGATCTGATTTTAATTTTAATTTTGAAACTTCACTTATTTTAATTCAAAAATAAAATAAAAAATAATTTAAAATAGAATGACATTTCATTTATTTCATTTATGCAAAACTCTCATTTCCTGAACAAGGAATAATTAAAATCAGCACTTGGATGTTTCATTTCAAATTTTAGTTTTAAGCATTACATTTGTTAAAATTTTTGAAAATAATTAAAATAGAAGAAAAAAATTATTTATTTTCATTATCCTCCTTGTTGTTATTTATTTTAATTTTTTTTGTTTCAGCGAGCAATCTAGTTCCATTTCTATTTGTAAAACCCTATCAAAAACATTACAAAAATAATTCAAAACAAACCTCATCCAAATGAGTACGAGTGTCAAAACCTTGATATAAATTAATTTAAAATATAAAGAGTGAACATTCACATAAAGATAAAAAATAAGCAATAAGCTTAATACATTACAAACCCACATTGCCCCACCATTAGATGGCTCTCCCTGAGTGCCCCTACCTCCATAGGGCTGATTTATTTTATAGAGTGCCTATTCCTGTTTCATCAAGTACCATCCAAGGAGACATTAAATAATAATTTGGACTTGAGATTTTAAATTATAACCCACTAATTAACCTTATCATTAACCACCTTGACATCATAGATAAATGATCTCACCTGATAGCACCTCTAGTCATAGTGATACCCCTTTGAATCATAGCTCACTAGTTCAACAACATCCAATTTTGAGCCTTCCACTTTATTTGTCCTCCATCCTTAGGACTAAACTCATATTATTTTCATTCATTTTTTGGATGACATTGAATTTTCATGGTCAACCCCATCATGTTATCCAAATTCTTAGGGTTTTAAAACCTAATTTTGCCTCATTACCTAAATCAAGCATTGACTAAGAACTTTGATACCTTGTACTTGTTCACACTGAGGGTTCTTGGGTTTATATATCCTCTAAATTTTCCACTCTTAATGAGAAACATGATGTAGGTGAGCTATGTTGGTATCACCATGATCACCCTTTATCACTTGTCATCCAAAACACCATCCTTTCACCTCAACCTAGCCAACCTATTCCTCCACCTCTTGTAGCACATAACCCTCAACCATAATGTATTGTTCAACCCCCTCATTATACCATCCATATTACTATCCCTTAATCATCTATCTCAACTAGACCTTGAGAGTTTGAGTATGAAAATTTTAGTATGTCATTTTTTGAGCATAAAAAAGTTGGTGAACTTGACATAAAAGTCTTATCCTTTTACTTTAGCCCTTTTTCTTATCTTTTTTCCACCTTATCTCCTCTCTTCCATTTATTTTATGGGTATTTATATACCCCATGAATATGTTTGGCTAAAAGTTGGAGATAAATTTTGACTTTGAGAGCCATAGAAAAAACCACTAAGTTCCTAGTGAAGCCTCCTTATTTAATTGGAACAATAACTCCACTTAAAATTTGGAGAGATAATTCCTAAACCCTTCTTCCTCAAACTTGAAAATAAAGTCTAGGGTAGTGATGAAATAAGTGTGAAATCCTTATGAAACCACCAATAACTACCTATACTCTAAAAATATGTCTTTTAATGTTGTATAAGGGATCTACCCTCATATCATAATAAAACCACATATTAGCTTTCAAAGCTAGATAAAGAAAGTGTGTGAAGATTTGATCAACTACCGAAAAAATGGGTTGATCCAAATATAAATTCCCTCACATCTCTATAATGCTAACCAAAAAAATTCCATTTATCATGAACAAACCATGATGACTCATTCCCCTATGAATCTTCCACAAAGAAGGTTCTTAAATTTAACATTGCTTCTTCATTGAATTAATTCATCTCCACCTTGGTGGGTCACATTTATGATTTAGAGAGAAATAAATACTCTCAAATTCAAGGTATGGTCTCCAAATATTATTACCATGGCCATTCTTCCTTCATTCCCATCCCAATATAAACATACTAACTACCACAATACCCATCTAACCCACCTCCCAATAACTACATTTCAAACCAATATCCCAAGTACATTCTTACTCATAGAGTCCCTAACCCTGTAGCTTATAACATCCCTCATTCCTATCAACCCCAAACTCAAGTTCTTATGGGAGGTTATTTCACCTATATCCGTTTAAAAAATGTGATGGCCAATGTGTCACCACCCTTTATTATTCCTAGTTACATACCGGCCAATGTGCCACCTACGTACATTCCACTTTTGAAAGCATCAAATGTTGATTCTTATTATAATGCGTTAATTCATTATTACCACATGTTTTTCAAGTCTACATAGCTAAAAAACTACTTCCCAACCTACTATACCCTATCTTCTCAACCCACATATTTTAATTCGAGTGGTTTCTCTCCTATTTCATATCCTACCTCTAACCTTTAAGCTCATACCAATGTTCCTTTCATGGATCTTAGTGCCATGTGGACTTACATAAAGTATCTAAAATAAACTCTTGATCAAAACATACAAGGGGTATTCCTACCACATCCCCTACCTAAACCCCCCATTTATGAAGGGGAGGGATATCCTAATGCATATTTAAATGCATTCACAACCATTGTCAAATATTATATACTCTAGGGTGGGGTAGTTTCCAAAATATTTCCAAATACCTTGGAAGGAATAACCCTTAATTATTAATACCACCTACCTAAGGCATCCATTCATTCCTTCTAACAACTCATGGAAAAGTTTGTGAAGGCCTTTGATATGAACAAACTTCTTAAGACTATCATATGGGAGTTTTTGTATATAAATAAAGAGTCTAATGAATTTGTTTCCGATTTCATCACTAGATGGAGATAATTCTTATACTCCTTGGCTAACACCCCATACATGGACCAATGAGAGTTGTGTGATATCTTTTTTCATTCTATAAAAAATATGATTAAGGAATATATTAAAAACTTCCTTTACATGTAGTATGAATAAATGCTTGATATTTATTTGAGAATAGACCAAGTAGCCATTGATAATGGTCATAGAACTTATGGATATAATGAGTGCTTAATTACCCCTAACTGGAGTAATGGTGGTTATCTAAATACAAACAAAAATAACCCCAACAATCAAGGCCCCAAGATTTTGAACATGAATCGTAATGCCACTATAAATGATGTAATGATCAAACAAAAAGCATGAATAATGTGAATAGTAACCAAAGCTAACCCATGAATAATAATAACAATAACAATGATGTGGGGAACCAAAACCCTTTGCATGTGGTTAATGTGGTGGAATTTGACCACCTTCCCCCTCACATCATGTAGTTTAAAAATTAGTTTCAAGGCCATTTTTAAAATAATGACCAAAACCAAAACCAATGCTTTTACCAAGGCAACAACTATAAAGGTTTGGTTAACAAGACCAAATTATAGGCCTTGAGATTATGATATTAATTTCTAAAATGTTTTCCATAGATTCATTATCCATGATACCCATGTTTATTACGAATACAAAAAAATATTCAAAGAATCCCTAAAAACCAATGATAGACCTTTGTATACATGTTCCTATGGAATGTTAATACCAACATGCAAGCTTCATTAATAAGTCTTGTGCTACCTTAAAATTCCATATTATGCATATATCAAAACCCATTTCCTAATTATTAGTAGTGCAATGCACAAAACTAACTATATGATAATCTCTCTCACCAAACCTTTTTATCATGTAGCCATGATGCCAAAGCTTCCA
>JARHVA010004808.1:922500-1080000 GCA_037957365.1 Torreya grandis | reverse complement strand
GAAAAAATAACCATTTTCACCTAACTCAACTCCAAAGATACATGATATGATGGGGAAAAAACTTTTATGTGTCTTCCTATGGTGGTCGTAAGACTTGCATCTACCAAAATTTGATCACTACTAAGACTAGTACCCACATGAAAAATGTTGACCAGAGTGTTTATGATCATGGTCCTCCACTCAGTGGTTGACTCTTCAAGAAAAAAATAGACATAAAATCTCTATTCATATAAAATAAAACAAAATCTATGTAATAAACTATAAGTTAATATGATAAATAACCAAAGTAAATAACATATTTTTTTTACTTTGGTCACCCTCCTACCAATTCAAGTATGATTCCTCATCATAGCTCATCTTATATGCCTCCTCTACTACTATCTCACCTCTAATAGGTGTTTAGTTTCCCCTATAATGTCTTGGTCTCCATCTCCCCCTCCTCTAGCTTGTGCCTATTCATAACCTCTGACTATAACTATGATGACCACTGCAACTTATACATGTTATAACGCTACTTTTTATCCCCCTCCTCTCAATATCCACCTTCTCTCTATAGTGAAGGGATTCCTTGGTGTAATGGGATGCCACATTAACCTCTCAATCTGAGCACCCCATATATCTCTCTCCCCCCACAACACTACATGTGGAATGAGCAAATTATCTACATGTCATAGCCCATACTAGTTGGGCACCCCATCCACTAGGTACACCTCCACATGTAAATGCATGTCCCTAACCTTTTGTGCACTTTCATAACCCATAATAGTGGCCACCTTATCTACCAATTCATGATCAATCCCTTGATAAGGCAAATCCACCAAATTTTTTGATGTCAAATCACTCACTACTCATGGCAAGTCCTTAAAGGGTGTCATGCCTATCCACTTAGAGGTCCTAATATCCCTCATAGCCCCAATCATTACCCTCCCTAGTAAAGTATCATGTGATAAAAATTATATCTTATGAAGAGTGTAATATGGATAATGGATAAATACCCCAACTTGGAGATTTGATACATATATTTGTAGATCTGTGCTAGAACCTCATGTTCCCATGTAAACCATCAACCCCTCTCCTTGGTGATCCTAACTAGGGGCCAAACTATATAATAAGTGATCATTCCCATTATCTCCCCATTATGGTATGTAAAGATTCCTATAATCACCTTGGAAAGGGTTGGGATCACTACCCACTCCACCCCCACCAATCTAATCTTGTATTTTGCACCTATGTCAGGTGCATTAGCATCACCAAAGTAATTTTCTAAATTATAGGGATCACCTCTATCTATGGCCTCTCTCAAATTCACCTTCCTACCTATTATGTTTGTGACAGTGATATTCCACTCTCTTAGGACCTAGAGAAATAAAAAAAATGTTATGATCTATGTCCTAGTAAGTGAATATATCATAGGCAACCTATTCAATGGGAAAAAAAATCCACACTCGATAAATCCTAAGTATATTTTTCTTGTCTAGTGTAGCCAACTCATTAATTTTTAGCCACCTCAAAATCCTAAGATGTCATTCCTACTCTCTCACTCTATTCAAAAAAATGTATACTCCATAAAAACATAATTATAATGGCCTAGATTAATTATGTGGCCTTAAAATTTTACCTAAACTAACCTTCTTTTCCTCTTGGAAAAACAATCACCTTATAAAAGAGTCATTACATAGCCACCATGGTGGTTACAATAGTGTTCTTATTTTCATACTAGAAGTTATGTAACCACCACATGATATAAACATAAATGTCATAGACTTTCTACCAAAAACATTACTACCATGTTAGTTTATGAAATCTTTATTGGCAGGCACGTAACCATCAGTGATAGAAATATTACCATAGATCTACAAAGCCCAAAATTTCCTCATTGACACTAACACTTCTACTAGCTGGCCTCATCTAAATCCAAATTCCCATAATCTAGTTAAATTTTAACCAAAACATAAAAAAATAACATTTTTTTAACCTACCCTTCCCCTAAAACCTAGCCATGTATCTCAATTCAAATTTTAATATCTTCAAATGAAGTAAATATTCAAAATTATAAGAAAAATACAAAAGTTAGTAAAATTTACTTGTCCTTACCATGTTCTTCTTGTTACTTCTTTATTGGCCATCCTTTGCTTATGCTTGTTAACTCGAGTGCTCTCCTATGAAAATCCATCATAGGGGAACTAGAGCCCAAAAGTTATCAAATATTGAATTCATAAATGACTTCTATTTTTAATAAATTTTCAATTAAATAGTTTATTTTACTATCTATTATGTTTTGAAAACTTTCCATTTTTTTAATTTGCTTTCAAATGTTTCTTTTCCTCATAGTTTACATTGTATTTACTACCCAACTAGCCCAAAACATGTCAAATGATAACATTTTTTATATTTTTATTTTCCATAATATTTCTTCAAGGTATGTTGTTTATCATTTTGGTTTTTCAGGTTGACATCCTCTAACAAGATGACTCAAGTAGTATTATCAACCATGCACACATGATAATTATTTTTTTTTGTTTTGGTTAATTAGTGTATTTTTTGCTCTTTTGTAAAACTACAATTGATTCTCATTTTCTACTCTTAGGTCATGAGGGTGTCTTGATTGGATTTGGTACACTACATAGGTAAGTAAGATAAGCTTCTTAACCCTCATTTTCCTTATGGTACACCACTACTCTTTAAAATACCCTCACTAATTCATAACAAGGAATTTCCCTAGTGGGGTGATCTATACACACTCAAATTTACTAGGTGAAACATTTCAAGATAAATCTGATGATGATGATGCAATGACTCTACTAAAATATGTTAAGACTTGTATCTCTCTATTTTTCTTGTATTTTACTCCCTTATTTTCCTTTTCAAACCTCAAATTATCATATTCATAAGTATATTGCTTTAAAAAAATCCTTTGTGATGAAATTGTCATGATGAAAATGAAATCCCCATGGTGATTTCCTAAATTTTCATGAAAATGTAATTACCATGGTAATTTCATCAACAGTAGTGGTTATGTTTATTCCACCTATATAGGGTTTAGGGTTTAGGGTTTCATCACATATGCACCATTTTTAAAATTATTACTTGAGACTTCAATTTTCACATGTTTTTCTTGGTTTCAATTTTATTTTTTATTGCTTATTTTTGAGTCACTTTCTTAACTACCTAGTTCACTCTTTGTCTTGTTTTTTTCAACCTCCTTGATCTCAAAGTTAACTTGATAAAATTTCCAATAAACTTGAAGCTATATCCAAGTTACAAATCCTCATTCATTATTAAAAGAATTTCACTTTTTAGATAATTTCATAGATTAATTTAGTAAGTGTGATTGAAGCTTAGAATATTTTATAGCCATAGCCTATATGCTTGTGTTTATTGTAAGAATCTTTTCCTAAATCTACATTCATTCCAACCATAGTTAATTGAATTTATTATTTATATTTTTGTTTATTTTCTTCTATTTATTTATCATTCCTCCTATCAAGGATTTTATAAGGTCTACATAGAGACAAAATAGTTATTTACTTAAAGATCATGGATTCATCAACAATCATCTATTTACCTTTAGCTCGTCTCAACTTTGATAGAGTTGGGGTTTTATTTTATTTCATTTTTTTAAAATTTTATTATTATATTAGTTTATTTAGATTTATATTATATTATAATTCTATATAAAATATAAAATAAATATGTATATATCAACTTCTCTTTCACTCTCTTACATAGAAAAGAATAGTTTTATTTTGTTTTGTTGCATAAACATATTAAAACATAAAATAATAGTATAAATTACAATAGATCTAGGAAATACTAGTTGAATAAAAATAATAGGTACATATAATCAAGACATTTCATTTTCGATTTTATCAAAATATTACACTTACAAACAAATACCCACACATACACCACAAAAACTAGAAAACCTAGACAAAATAAAACTTACATCTTAGAGCTGACTTTGATCATTTGCACAATAAAATAAGGTTGTTCAAATCAGAAAAACAAAATTTTTAGGTTTTATTTGTTTAATATCAACTCATTTATCTTCAAAAAAATCCTATAACTAGCATTCTAGCTTATATTCATGAAATAATTGATGAATACTCAGGAGTTGTGCTTAGCAAACCAACCTAAATATTTTGATTAAGTTTACATTTGCTTTTGAAAATTTAATTACATATTATATTTCACTTAGTTGCATGCATGCACACACATACACACGCATTCACACACACACACATACAAAATCATTTAATTTATTACATTTAGGTAAATCTTTCTTTCTCAAACTAGGAAAAATTAAAATATGCACTTGCATATTTCATTTTAAATTTAAGTTTTAAGAATTACATTTGTTGAAAACTTTGAAAATAATAACAAGAGAAAAAGAGAATATTTCCTTTCTTTTTTAGCCTTTAATTTATTTAAACAAGTACTTTTATTTCAGCAAGTAGTTTAGTTCCATTTAAAGTTTTAAAAACCTCTCAAAAACATTACAAAAACAAGTCAAATCAAACCTCCTCCAAATAAGAATGGATACAAAAACTTTGTTATCACTTCCTTCAAAATACCAAGTAAACATTCACATACACATCAAAAATAATATATACACTTAATACATATCAAACCCACCTTATCCCACCATTTTATGATGTTCCCTAAGTGCCCTTACCTCTATAGGGTTAGTTTATTTTGTAGAGTTTCAGGTCCCATTCTAACAAGTATCTTTGAAGGAGACATTAAATCATAAATTAAGAGGTTTTCCACTCTACCCCACTCCAAAACCTTATAATTATCCATCTTGATTATTTATATAAATAAGTTCACTTGATATCAGTCCCAACCATAGTAATATACCTTTGCATCATAGTTTAATAGTCTAATAACCTTTAAGTGTGAATCTTTTACGTTATTTTTCATTTTTCCTTGGGACTAGCCTCATCTTGTTTTCATTTAATTTTTGTATGACGTTGGATGGTCACAATTATCCCCATCATGTTAGCCAATTTACTAGGGTTTTGCAACTTAGTTTTTCCCCATTTCTTAATTCAAGCATTGACCAATAACTCTAATACCTCATCCTTATTCACACTAAGGGTTATTTTGATTATCTCCTCTCAATATGATGCTCTCTATGAACAATTAAATGCATATGATTTATTTTGGCATTCCCATGAGCATACTTTACCATTTGTCATCCAAAATCCCATATGTTCACTCTACCCAACCAATTTATTCCTACACCTCTTCTAATGAATAACCCTTAACCACATCATAATATTCAACTCAATTACTAAACCAATCATATTTTTATCCATTTATCAGTTGTCTCAACCAAAATTAGTTTATGTACATGAAAGTTAGTTACTTTATAAGCATATAACACTCACCTCTCTATATTTAAATGAAAAAGTATCAACAACATATAGGCCCACAAGTCAATTAAAGACATATTACATAACTATAGAATCACTAGAATCATTTGTATGAGTAGATACTTAAATTAAAATTTAATACTAAATCATAGCACTTGTGACCACTCCTTATGCACACTTAACCTATGCTTAATATAATTTTAAATCATTATTCCTCTTTTTATGTGGATGAATCTCTATCTTGAGGCAAATTTGATACTAAGTTCTCATATTTTTCATTACATGTATCCTAGATTCATTACATGACTAATTTAGCTTCATGTTTAGCTATCTCTATTCCTTAGGCAAAACCACTCCTTTAGGGAAATCTCACAAACCAGTCATGTTTGAATCCATCAATTTCACCCTTCCACCAATTAATTACTAATTTCCCAAATTCAAAATCATGTTAATGGGTCATTCCGCACATTTCATAAGACTAATTCAAGAAAATCCTAGAAAGCCCACTATATTAAATACACATTGAAAGGAAAGTACCTATTCCTTCCAATTATGAGTCCACACAAGCCAAAAATCTTGAGTTATTATACAAAAACAAGATCACAAGTAATTGTTTCAAGCATAAAATCACACCAGGATTGCACTAGCATATAAAATTTCACCAATATTATACACACACCACTGTGTAATGGTATAACTACATGAATTTCTATCCCTATTTAGAGTATTGGTGTGTAGGTAGCACTCAACACATAGGGTGTTGATGTCAATCACAACCCCATCCCCTTTCTCATTACCCCCATTTACAACATTTCTTCCATATTATCATTGATATAGGGTTTTAAGTGAATAATAAGGCATAGAATGGCTCATGCAATGAAGTGAATATATCTACATACATACATAATTTCTATATGTGAAAGTGCACCCGTTAGAATTTACATGGAGGAAAAAATATTAAATGATGAAGTCACACCTTATAGATACTAATGTAGGATGGCCAAGTCCAAATAGTGTGGATTTGTTACAAGATAATGTGGATCCCTGATCTTGATAGACAACAACCTCTCACAATCTTTCAGTCACTATTATAATCCTACAAACCTGAGTGCCACCTAATTCATTTAGTTTTTAGTAATTTTCCCTTTTAACACATATTTAAAAATAGTAAATTTTAAATCATCCATGTTTATTTATTGTATATATTATGAACTATAATTTACTTAACTATTTTTTTTAATTATATTAATGTTCCTTAATCCAAATTTTGATAAAACACTATGATATTAGGCAAATGTGATTTTATCTATCACACTTTGTAACACTGGAATATAATGAAACTTTATTAAAGATTATCAAATGAAATTGTGTATATTTATAATAAATAAAAAATAACCCTAAAATATTCTAAAAATCATGCAAATCTTTAATATACACTTGACCCTAAATCTTATAGACCTTCACTATGCAATAAAAGTTTTATTAAGAAACTACGTCTCACAAATTTTAGTTTGATAGTGTGTTGGACTCTAAGGAGCCCTAGTGGACATTATCAAGCATTGCTTATTATATATAAGTAAAATATTTTTAAATTAAAATTATATGAAAATTTATTTTAGTGATCATCTACATTTTTTTGTGTGGGAAATCCCAAAAACATGTGAACTAGTCAAGAACTATTTCTCACCTTTCCCTTTGTAATTGCATATAATATAACTCACAAGTTTATATAAATATTAATATTGGTAATAAATTTATAAATTATTTGGAGATAAGACATAAATTTATAAATTTTTATTAACTATGGTTGCAAGAGACAGAGATGGAGATGGAGATGGATATAGAGATAGAGTTGCCTTAAAACCATAATAACATAAAAATCACCCTAGAACACACTTAGGCAACTATTTTTGTGTTCTTATTTGAGTATAATAATTAAAAAATTATAAATAATTTTTTTGAAAATTAAACTCAAATATATCCTTACCTATCACCTAGATGTCTTATGCCACCAATTCTCCTTCTCTTTAAGAAAAAAAAAATCAAGTATTACTCCTTTATATATCTTTTAGACTGTGTTAAAAATTAAACAAAACACAAACCCTAAACTCTAGAAAACCTCAAATAGAATTTATATTATTAGTATGATAATTGAATAACCTAAAGTTTTATCTTTCCATATCATTCACATATTTTTAAACATTATTTATAATGAATTTATACCCACCACTCAAATTTATTACTTGTATTTATTGGTTTACCACTCATATATTATGAAATGATTAAATAATCCATCTTAAAATATGTACTTACATTTATTGTATTTAATATTGTAAAATTATGGCCCCTAAAATTATTATGTTAGGTTTCTTTAATTTTTTTAGTGATGGATGACATCAATTTTCAAATCTCATTCTTACTTATGCTTGAAAATATTTCTATTGGGAGCAATCACAAGTAAAATTTATTCATAGGTGTTGTGTTAAGAATAATAATGATATCAAAAATTATATGCCTTATCAAGTGGGTTGTATCTTAATGGTGAGGATGATGGTGTAAAAGGTGTTGTCTAGCCATCCACTAAGGTACAAATTCTATGAGATATAAAAAAGGGATGAGGCTAGGATCGTGCCCCAAGTGAATTTGGTAGAATGAATACCCCTCATTCATTGGCACCAAAGCCAAAGAAGCATTCTTAATACCTAATCCATATAATCATTCAGGGTTTCAATTGTTTTTAAAAAATATAAACCTTCACACAGTTTATTTGATCATATACATATATTTTTAAAATATTTTTATGATTGGTATGTAATTTTAACATTGCACATATATTATTAGTCATTTTTTGCATTTTGTACACAAACTTTAAACTTTTATGATTATAATGAGTGTTTTGTGTGTTGTGGTTATATTTAAAATGTCATTGGTTATAACTCCCAAGATTTTCATTTTAGTGATTGGCTAATTCTACATTTAGGCTTGGGGATTAGATAGTGCTTAAAAGAAGGTAGGAAAATAATTCATTAAAAGTGTAATGTATGAGCAAGAAAAATTAATATTATTATTTTTTGGTTATCTTATCAAAAAATCACAACTATTGAGGTTGATGTGTGAATATAATGGAAAGGGTAATGTATAAGTAATTAGTAATTTTGTAAATGTGAGAAATAGATTACATGAAATAAAAGAAATAAAGTTTGTTCATATTTCTCTTATAATTATCATTTATCATTTAAAATGTTTTCATTTTCTATTTATATTTTTTTAACAATATGTTTTATTTATAGTGAAAAAAATATTATATACATAATTTAATGAATCATATAAATAATCTTACATAGAGTGGTTGATTAGATATTTATCATACATTTCATTTAGAAAAATGTAAGAAATGAAAATCGAATAATATATTTGAATTTAAAACAAAAAGTATATTATAAAAGATAATGAGATTCTTTTATTAACTTTATTAATTATAAAAATATATTAAAAAGTAATTGTATAATTAGTTAGCTAGAGTAGCCTTTTACATCATGTAACTAGTGGATAGGTGGTACAAATCTAGTTGTGGAACCTTTCTTAGTTATAAAATATAATATGGTCTTTAAAATGATTATTAGGGTACTTTATACATAAATTAGAATATATATTAAAAAACACACACATAAATATATTATACATATAATATATTTATTATCATTCCATATGTGTATAAATCTCTACAAAAGAAAATATAAAATAAATAAATTATATATATATATATAATTTTATATTAATAAAAATAAAAAAATATATAAAAATGGTTGTCCAAAGGCCAGCCATAGACTGCAATAAGATGGGATAATGTGACCATTTGTTTCCACGACCAACTTATAGCTTGTAAGGGCAATTCGGGGTGTGTTAGGGTTAAACACACCACCCCTAGTGTATTATTTGTTTCTATTAAAACAAAGAAAGTGAATATCATTTGATTTGATTTGATTTTATATAATGTTTATAAAAACAAAAATGTGTGCATATATATGTGAGATATACATAATGTGTACATAAATAAGCACAAAATAAGAAATGTGAAATTAAGTATACATTTACCATTTAGCCTCTTTATGAAACCCTTGTTCAACCTATAATCAAAATTATTAAAATTAAATATAAAAGATATAAAATTATTAGAACATACTCATGGTTTAAAGAATCTAATGGCCTATATTTGTTTAATCCAATGGTGGAGATGGCTTGTTCCATATTAGAATAAAAGTCTATAAACTTCAATTGACATTTTTAAGTTATTATTAAGAAATAATCATTTCTTTATGGGTTTACATTTCATATTGTAAGTTATGAATTATCTTATAATTTATTATTTAAGTATCTCATTTAAATTAACTAGCCCATTTATAATTGAATATTAATTTAATTATGTGTAAAATTTATAAGAAGTATGTTATTCTTTAAATAATCTCATGTGACTTTTACAACATTAATGAAAATTAAAACTTAAAATCATTAGATTTTTCTAATTAGGTGTGAACCTTAAATATTATGCATTTACTCCCATTTATTTTATATTTAATGAAGTGACACTAGGTGAATTTTAACCTTAATAAATATTCTTACCATGTCATGTGGAATGTAATTGCCTTACATCCTAAAAATTATTAAGGGACATTTTGTATAAACCTAGGAAATTGCAATGTGGGGTGAAGTGCCCTCATAATTCCTAATAGTTAATAAATTTAAAAAAAAAACATCATTTTAATAACAAATAGTTTTTACTTTTTACACAATCTTAAATTCCAAATTTATTATATATTTATATATAGAGAGAGTTTGTTATAAGGATGAAAACATGTAATCTAATTTTTACTTAATCTTAGATGTTATTAAAATTAAAATTGAAAACAATATGACAACTACTTCCTTTTATTGTAAAAGATGCTTAAGGTGCAGAAACATTGAAAAATATGGTTTTGAGAAATAAGTGATCCATTTGAGGAGATTCCAAGTTTGATGAGGGATAAAGTTAAAGATTTTAGTTGTGGAATTATGATAATTGGGAAAATTTAAAATATGATATGTCATTTATTTTCCCCATGGCCTAGGTGATTCACTATGAAAACATAAATGCTCCTACCCTTGGAAAAATATGAGACATTTGATATCATGTTGGACTGGGTGAGGGCTAAGATGCATGAAATAGTTTCCATATATAAATCTATGATAAAATGATTAGACCAATAATTTTTCATAATAGGTGGAACCATATGAATATACCCTTGCTTATGGATGTGGATAAGTTGTGGTGAGGAGGAAATCAAGGTTTTTTGGAATCTATTAAGGATAAGGAAATTAATATTTTAAGGAGAATAAAATTAATGTTCAAAATATTTTTTTCCAAAGTTTAGAGATTAATGGCCCTTCTAACAAATCCAACACAATTAAATATAAAGTATATTTAGTTCAAAGGAATTTTATTGGGTAGTGTAAGATGAATTCTAGTGAAGCCTCAAAACATAGACAACTTGGTGTTCAATTGCTCTATTAGGTTAGTAGTTTATCAAAATTTAAGATGAACCAGTTCACTTATAGTTTCATCCAGTCTATTAATAGGTTCAAATCTATCACTTGGATAATTAATAATTTAGTTGGAATTAAAAGTGCCTTGTGTCTTAAGCACAATAATAATACAACTTATTTATAATTACTACCACACATCGAAATGTTGACCCTAAGGATGCCACTGAATTAGATAAGGAAGAGGATGTGTATATTCAACAGGGACTAATTAAGGCGCCCCTAAGAATAGTTAATCAAAAACATATCCTAGGAGTAATTTTAGTATTTACTTATATGATTTTGATACTTTTAAGCAACATTGGAGTGCATGTTTGTTAAGGCTAGATAAATAGTTTAGCACAATCTAGGTTTCATCCATCTTATTTTTCTATTAGTATAACTCTAAATTTTTTACAAATTAGTATGTAGGACTTATTACCATTTTGATGTTTGGTATTGAATTATATTTTATGATTTATAATAATTATCCAACATATATTATATATGATATGAGTCTTAAGAATAATCCTGAGCCTTAAGAATAATCATTTCACTTTATTATATAAATTTTCAACTTTCATGAATGGTGATTTTCAAATGTGAGAGGTTGACTTGTATCTTAATTTTGTTTCATTTTGAATTATAAATTAATGTTAAATGATGAGATCATAAATTTGGAGTATAAATCAACCATTTACTATATTTAATTATATAATTATATGATGATTTTTATACATAAAATTCATTATTTATGTGTTTAATCATTAAAAAAAAAAAAAAAATTATATTTGTGACACCCTAAAATCCCTTATGCTTTTTCAAACATCAAGGGGAGTGTCATTACATCCTATAAATTTCATGTTACATCACATTGTAAATATGCAATACATATGATTTAAATTGGATCATGTATAAATGTAGAATGAATTCAATTCTATTAATATAAATAAGAATACTTGTTAATTTATATGACTAACTAAAGTGAATTGAAACACTTTCATTCACTCATGAGATATAATTTAGCTAAACATAATTTACATGTTTGTGTAGGGAAAAAGTACTAAATGAAATAAAAATTAATTTTTATCCATACAACATGGGACCCATAATAAAATTAAAATAATTCATATATTACATGTTTGGTTGTATTCAAACTCACAAAGCATGTTCAGACATAGTCAACCCCATCCTTACAGAATATGGTGATGAAAACCAATCCTTACCTATACAAAATCATCCCACGAGACAAAATAACAAACTAATACAACTCAAAATGATTGTAATCATTTATAATTTCATTTCCTCAATCTCTTTTATTAATTGAGATCTTAATTTGGTCTAATTATAGATAAATTTTAATAAACACATTGCTAGAGGATCATGTAAAACATATTTTTTGTGAGTTTTGGAGTTGTAGTATGCACATGCAGATAAATAGAGTGGTAGAGTGAGTTGGAGAAGCAATTTTCATATCAAGGATAACATATAAGAGTATATTATAAGTTTTTTTAGGTTTCACTTATGAACTTAATTGAGAAAAATAGGCAATGTAAATATTACATGAAGATAGTGAGATGAAGAGGCATAACACCAATCTTCTTGAGTTTTCCCACATTAGGTTTCTCTAAGATAACCCCTTGTGTTTATTCTATTTTCTTGCATGTTTCAATTCATTCCTTGATTAAAATTCATTTCATATAACTAATTCAACAATTTCAGCACTAAAGTAACAAAATTATAAGTTAAAAAGCATTTTATTAAGAAAGGTACTCTAAGAGTGGAAAGTGTAATTCATTAGATTCATGTTGATGAGTTAGCTATAAAAAATACATGTTAACTATCAAAAATATTGGCATCACCTTAATTTCTTCCTTGGGTTGTCAAAAAAAAATTGTGTGATAATTTTTACTAAGATGTCCTTGATGAGAAGAGCTAGTGAAAAAAGGTGAAATTATTCCCTTTGAAACCAAATATATCTAAAATTAAGTGGAATAAATTAATGATAATCATGGACCAATTATAATAAAATAATATATTCTTGAAGTTAGAATAATATGTTGTAAGCATCCCTCACTTAATGGAGAAGCTTGATAGGATGGAGAAGATCACAAAGGCCCTCATGGGAAAGCTATAGATTTCCAAGGAGCTTACAAAGTTAAATGAAGAGGTAAGAAAATATCAACCTAGAGCCTAATAAAAATAGAATCCCTATGTCATCCACACACCCCAAAATCCATATTTATTCAAAGCAAAAGAAACTTTTTATATTTCACGATATGAATTTGATGTAAATAATAAAAAAATATGATCAATGGTTAGCCCAACTTGAAGTATATTTCAGTTTACATAATATTAGTGAAGACTAAATAAAATCCATTGAAATTTTGAAATTGGATAGTCATGCATTCACTCAATATGATATTTATGCTCAATCCTTAGCTTTGAATAAATTTCCCATATTTTTTTAATTATATGATTTTAAGAAAATATTTAAAACAAATTACCCTCTTTGTTATGACTATTTACATTTATTAAATAGCAATACTTTAGGAAAATACAAGTTAAAAATATGTGAGAATATATAAGTGAACCTAAAAAATGTCTTTCCAAATGAGGAAATATGTACTAGACTATAATATCTTGATGAAGTACATATGAAGACTTCCTATTCATCTAAAGAGGATGTGTTGTTGGACAAGCCTAAACATATAGATGAGGCATATTCACAATCATATTCTATTTATATGGATAAGAAGAAGGGTTCATAATCCTCTTCATATACACCAAAATAAAAAAAATGGTTTGAAACTAAAATATAAATGAAAGTGTAATAATATTACTAATTTTGTAATAAAAGATACTAGGAATAATCATGGGTATTCTAGTGTGAATGATCATCGAAAAAAATGTTGGAAAATACATTTGTAATTGCATCCTATAAACCAAAGTAATAAGGTTGTGACATTTTTTGAATGAAATAAAATAGGGATTAGTTTTGATGTGAACAAAAATTTATTTGTTTTTTCATCTAAGATAGGTATGTTTGAGTAGCAGTGAGGTTAAATGATAAACATAGACTAACCAAACTCTTTTATATCAAGATTAAAATAAAATATAAAATATTTAAGGTTTTTAAATATTATTCAAAATAAAATTTGATTTATGAAGAGTTCGTAGGAAATCATGGGTTGGTTACATATGACCATCCTCTTTCTTACTCATTGATTTGGTTAAAATAAGGAGTAGGGATAGATTTCACCAAAAAATACAACCATAAATTTGGAATAAATGTGTATTTCATTGATGATATTGTGGAAAATTTGTTTCCTCATGAGGATTGTGGAGTAGTATTTGGTAACCCATAAATGTATGTGATATATGTTATATCTGTGATAATAACCAATAAATACCATTTGGTCAACTATTGAGAGAGCTACATCATCAATGCATATAAATATATAAAAAAATCCTTACTAAATGCATATCATATTGATTAATTTTAATGAAAGATTTATGTTGATTATTTTCAAAGATAAGCAAGACAATAACATATTGAATACAAGGGTTATATTAATATTTATGTTAACAAAGAACAAAGGTAAATGGAATTGTCATTGTTTAATTTCAAATCTCCCAAAGGCCTATCACCAAAAAGAGTGGTAGGGAATGTGATATAATTGATACTAGTTTATCATCTCCCCAAAATTAGTCTCTATCAATAATCACTAATGGGGGGAAATTAGGTAAAGTAAAAACTCCATTCTTTATCAAATCAAAGTGTAATATATCCTAGTACTTCTCCATATGCTTCTTCCATTGGAATTATGCCTAAAAATATATTTTATGGAGAATATGTATTGAATATAGATCCTTAAATAAGATAACCATCAATAACATGTATCCTCTTTGATGGATTGATTATTTTTTGGACCTTATTAAACATGTCATTTAATTTACAAATATGGTTTTGAAATCCAAGTATTATCAAGTAAGAATCAAGTAGGAGGATATGCAGAAAAAAATATTCAAAATAAGGTAAGGTTTATATGAATTTTGTGTGCTTATTTCATGAGGTGGTGAATGAAGCAGTATGCCAATTCATATATCCTTGTGTTGCTATATTTTTGGATCACATATTGGTTTTTAGTGTTGGCATGGGTAAATGGAAAAGAGTATAATTTTTCATTATTTTTAATAAAAGAGAATAAATGAAATAATGTCAAAAATGAGTCAAAGAGGCACAGGAGAGGAAGAGTCAAGGAGAAAATGAAGAGCCTTTATAAGAATATGAGAGAAGAAGGAAAATAAGGTCATTTATTTAATGAAATACATATTTCATGAACACATGGAGTTTCTAGTGTATTATTCTTCTTAATTTGTTTAATGTTTCTTGGTTATTTATTATGTTTGGTCTTGCACATCTAGTTTACTCTTATTGCCACTAAATTACCTGTCAACAATAGTGTGGTTGCTACCTAATTCAAGATCAGGTATAAAAATATGGGTTATTATTTGAGAAGATTAGTTGGTTTGATTTCATCAATGTCACTCTCTATAACCAAGGTTGATCAAAGAAAGTGACTCAAATTGTACATGCCATCTACATAATTTATATGTAATTCTCTATAACCATGGATCTTATTTGGCTCATTTGGGAGATCAAAAATTTGTGCAACCCTATCCCAAATGGTTATAGGGTTAGCCTCTAATAGTAATATCAGGGTAAGTAATGTCCATTACAATACAAATTAGAGTTTCCATAATGTCTATGACTACCCAAGTTACGGGTACCCACATCCAATACGGCCATTTGAAAAATATCTTACATTATTTGAGATGGGATCTAAATTATTTTTTAAGAGGAATTATTTTGGTGTTATTAAATGTTTTACTAATAGTTATACCTATATTATGACTCATTCAACCCATCATAATGGATAGTAATAGAATGGATGAATGAGACATCGGGTTCAACCCCAGGTAGCATGTCATCAATGATGACAAAGGGAATGAGAAGTATTTTGGATCTATTAGTTATAAACTATAGATTGAATAAAATTGAAATGACATTGAAGCAATAGGTGAATGCATTTGAGGATGAGACATTATAGAGATTTGAGAGGAAAGAGTTCATGTTTAGGTTATTTGGATATGTTTTGGAGAATGCCCATGTCAAGGCAGAGCATTTGTAGCAGCTTAAGGATACATTTGAAAAGTAGCTCAACACTCTGCCTATATTTATCAAGAATTTATGTTGAATTCATTTTTTTTTTATGTTCTAGTTTACACAAGATGAAGATTCATGAATTTTTTAAAATCTATTGGATTATTTATAATGATTTACAATATAATTCATGAAGTTTATAAATGAAACTACCAAAATATGCTAGAATGTGTGGTGATAGTGGATAATTATCTATCCATAGTTTTAAAAGTCAATATTAGAATCTTCAGATATCACTTTTCAAACCATGAATAGAAGATTTGATTTTCCCACTAACAAACTATGACACTTTTATTACTTTTTACTTGCTCAGTATTTTTTTAATTTGGTTGTATTTGAGCAAAAGTTTCATATTGGAGAAGGTATGAACACATAAAAGGTTTTATATTTTTTCAAAATCAAAATTCAAATGATGTTTTTTAGAGTAGTTAGTTATAAAAGAGAGGGGACTCCAACAAGAGGTTGTGGAGATTATATGGTTAGTTATGAGTAGTTAGTTATCTCAAATGTTTTTTATAATAGAGCAAAACTGTAAAAACTTGATTTATTATGGACTTTGTGTGTCTTGGGGTGAGACACCTATTTTAGTCTAGGTGAATGATAGCATGAGTAAAGGGAAATGAGTGTAATTTGTCATTATTTGTAACAAAAGAGAAAAAGAGAAAATAAATTAAATAGTTTTAGAAAGGAGTCAAAGAGGCATGAGAGAGGAAGAGTCAAGGATAAATTGAAGAGCCTTTATAGGCATATGAGATAAGAAGGCAAAGAAGGCCATTTTTTTAATTAAATACATATTTTATGGTCTCATGGAGTTTCTAGTGTATTTTTCTTCATTTATTTAATATTTCCTAGTTATTTATTGTGTTTATACTTGCAAAACTAGTTTATTCTTATTGCCACTAAACTACCCATCAAAATTGAGCAAGTTTTATTATGAAAATTTAAAACATTGAAAACATTTTTAGAAAGTTTTGAATAAGAATAAGATTTTGCTTAATGAGAATAAGTGTGAATTTGCACAACAATCACTATTTTATTTATGACATGTGGTATGATGAGGAGAGTTGAGAATTGATAGAGAATATTTGGAAGCCATTTTGAATTGTCCCAAACTTTCCAATGTAACTAAGATAAGGACCTTTGTATGGGTTGTCTAATACTTGAGAAAGTTCATCTAGTCATTCTTCACATTGCCGACACATTTGCATTCCATAATAGAAAGTGGTAAGTACTTTACTTGGAGTATAAATTAACAAAATATAGTTATAAATTTGAAACATAAAATCATTAATGTATCAGTTTTGGCATTACCTAAATTAAAATTACCATTTATGTGGGTCCATATGTAAGTGATTATGTAAGGACTTAAGTTAATTTCTTATCATATGCATATTTTTCATGGGAAATAGTTAAAGTAATGCACATATGATAAGTAATTGTATGCACTTGAAAAAATAATAAAAAATAGAAGCATTATATAGTGGGGAAGTTAATTCCATTATCGACATGTATTTCCAACCACTTTAATATTTTCAAGCACAATCAATCTTATGGTAAAAAAGGAGAATGGAATGGTTTCTTGCAATAATTTCATTTGATAGGAATGACTATAAAATTGGTTGGCATGTTCTCTACACTACCTTTAATTTTAAAAAATTGAACACTAAACTTGAACTATTTATCCATGAAATATATATTGAATAATATGGACATGATATAGATTTTAGAGAGGTATATTAGCTTTTTTAATGTAAAATTATACATATTTTGAGCCTAAATAAGACTAATATCTCTAAGATGAGTTGATTTACAAGTTGTGGACACTTCATTTTCCACGGGATGGAAGAGTTCAATTAATGAGAGAGGCTTATACTTTAAAAAAAGTTGTCACTTTGGTGTGAAAAATACCTTGGCACATTTGAAAAGGTGTGTGGTTTGGCCAAAAATACAAGATTATATAAAATTCATATAAGGACGTGTTTTGTGTAGCACAACTAAGATATATAATATAAATTTAGGGTTGTCTATGCCAATTAATATTCCTTCTAGACCATGGGAAATTGTTTCCATGGATTTTTTATGGTGTTTACCTACATCAAAGAGAATAAAATATTACTTGTTTGTTATTGTAGACCAGTTTAGCATAATATATGTGTTCATTTCATTAAAACTCTTGATGGAAATTATGTGGCTTATTTTTTTCCACAAATTTTTAGTTTTTGTTTTGATTTCATAATTATATCATTTCAATTAAGGATTGAATATTTTTGGGAAAATTTTGGACCATATTGTGGGAGAACTTGATACAAATTTAAAGAGTCAAGGGCTATAATTGGAAGCATACTAAGACTTGAGATAAAAATTTGGTATAGTTAATCTCATATTTCTTCCACTGATAGATATTCTTTTAAAACATGTTTTAGATACCTACCTCCAAATCCTTTTGATGTTGTGATGGGATAACTGCAAAGAGAAAAAGGAGTTGACCAAGAAATATAAAAAGTCAAGAAATTTATTGGAAAAAACAAGGTAGATACACCTCCAAGTGAAAAAGAGGTTGGATAAGTCTCAAGTTGAATATAAATAATCACATGATTAACATGGATGTGTGCACAAGTTCTTGTTTACCCTATTTTTGGATTATTTTGAATCACAATAGGCTAAACTAGAATAGTTATTTTAGATATTAATATATGGAAATCAAATAATAAATTAGAATATAACTAATTGAGACTAATCTAATAATGTGATTTACTATTTATGGAGTAATATAAGATAATCTTGTAGATTAACCTTATTTAGGTTTATTTTAGGCTTATCCTAAGTAAATTTTAGATACAAATTTATTATTATTATAAATTCATTTTATCCTAGATTTATGATGTTGAAAGGAATGAAAAATAAAGCGTTCCAAACCAAAAAATCTTAGTTGTTATCATAACATCACATTCATAAAAAAAAATCTAAAATAAATATACTTATAGTTTTTTTCAAAATAATGATCAACTATATCATATATTACATCTCTAGAACTTATCCAAATATAGTGAAAGAGCCTTGCGTATATAGGCAATGAAGATGAATTCTAACTAAAATATAAAGCTAAGTGATCACTCATAACTAAAAGATTAAGATAAGATATCAATCATAACTAAGATACCAAACTAGAGATCAAACCTAGGACTAAGAGATAACTATCCCTAAAATATAGAAACAACTATAAATTATCCCCATAATATCTAAGAGATAATTATGTAATATCTCATAATATCAAAAATAATATAAATAAAATATCCACACATAAGTGGGTGGGAACAATAAAATAAATCACCTAGGTGAACATGAGATAAGGTAAACAACCTAATCTAATACCCCCCACCCCTCAAGTGAATCTAAAGGCTAAAAATAAAATGACATAACTACAATATGAGTCCTAACAAAGAGGCCTAATCAGGTACTCATGTACACCATGAGACAATATCGCATAAAATGGATAAAGGGAGAAAACTCATAGGAATAAAACTCCCCTCCCCTAAAAGAGAGAAAATAAGGAAGGAAGGATTTCATATGTAATCCCCCCTAAGGACAAATTATTTCACCTCATGAAAATATCATTACTATATATCTTGCATGGATGGAAAGGATGTAAGAATCCATATTCATATGAGGTGAAAGATTCCCATGTACATAATTCATGATTTCTCCCCATAGGAATAAAATTCAATGGTTTTATGTGATCATGATGTGCCAAAGATACATCATTTGTAGAAACACTAATGCTATAGTGACCTTGCCAAAAAATAGACCTAATAGGAGACATAATATTCTATAAATCAATGTCAAGAACTATGTTAGTGTATCCCATAAATTTGAGTGTGAAAGAGATAAAAAAAAGAGTATATCTATTTTTAATACCCAAAATTTTATCCCAAACTCATGTAACTTTTTATTTTTATTTTTTAATCTTGTTTCAATGTTGTTTATTTATTCACTATGGTTGTTTAATGTTTAACTATTTTGATTTGGTCAAGGTATAGTTGGAGTTTAATACACAAAATTATTACAAAATTTATTTAATACATTTTTTTTCCACCAGGAGGCTTATAAAGATTAGAATACAAGTGTGAGAGGTTAAAATCAAATCAATAAGTAATATGCTAATTAAGGAAGTGAGATAAGTCACATTATTAAGAAGGGCTAAATTATGGTTTCTTGATGTAAAAGATCACAAATTTATTCATAGATAGCCTAACCAACACCCAAGGGAAATGAAATAAGTTTGAGAAACAATTAATTTTCATAGGGTTATCACTTTAAGACTCACCAAGGGAGAGCCATCTAACACTAAACCACTCTACTATCAAGGTAATCAAGATAAGGAGACCAGTCAATTTAAAGTGAAATGGTTAAAAATTACCAAACAATGATCAAATTAAAACTTAAATTAGGATTAAAAATAAATATACAACTAAGGAGATATGAACCCAACATGAAGGAAGACAAAAAAAGTGCCCTGAACCTAGCCTAAAAACCTAAACTTGATACCCCCACATAACTTGGGCAGCCTACATATCCACTCAATAGAATCAAGGTCTAATGTACTTTTCCTTACACATGTGATGGCCTCCTCCATGAGACATCATCACCAAATAAGAGTTGGAAATCTAAGCCAATAAAGAAAATAGTACATCACTTAGGTGAGCTTATAAATCTTTAGTCATTTATTTTAATGAATGACACAACTTAAGGTTGTCAATCATGATCTATGACATCATAAAGTGTAAGTGCTTACCCAATTATTTTCACACAATGTCACAACAAGAATAGGCATGATTAGGAAATTATATTATCTTATTATAATGAGGTTGATTACTCTAAAATCTTATAATTACATTGTTTAGAGAAACTTTGTCTCCTAAATGAATGTCAAAAGGTGTTCATGGTTAATATAGGAGAGAACAAACTCAAATCTCAATAATCAGTAGGGGTCACTATCCATAATAGATTATCAAATATTAAAAACTTGATGTTAAAACTAACAACAAACACATGTGTAAGGAATAATGTCATAGCATTCATTATTAATCAAGCACACTAAGAATTATAGACTTTGAGAATGTGTTCTAATAACATACTAAGGCTAGTTGTCAATTGTCCATACTAAAAGGACATCATAAGGGTTAGTATCATAAGCATGGTCTCTAAGAACATTCTCAATTTAGTTGATAAACTTGCATAGAGGGGTGTTTTAAGGGTTAGTATGTTAAACCCATGCCCTCTCCCCAAACTATGTACATATATGTGGTCCTCACATCACATGTAGAATCACGGCTAGATGTAGTTCACCAAAACTATTGAAGGTATACATGCTTACTCAAAAGTATTATCATGAAAAAATGCATACAAAAGTAAGGATAACCATGTTCCTTAATTGTAGTAAGAAGACTCAAAATTCTTTACAACCATATCACTCACATCAAATGTGTATAAATTAGGACTAGGGATGACCATCATCACTCTCATGTCCTCACACATTACCACACTCATGACTATAATTGTATACATATGTGTCTATCTAACCATAGTTAAAATGTGTGTTTGATCTTGCAACAACACACTCTTATGATTTTTTAAGCAATAACACCTTGTTTCCATCATAGTAAGCCTTTACCAAGATTTATAGTGTTCTAAGCAAACAATCATAAATTATCATATCATTAAATAAATGAAAGGATAGTTTTCCTAAATTTCACTAGAAATGAAGCATACTAATCGTGGAAAGCATCTATGGAATTGAATCTTCCACCAACTCAAATATCTAAGCACATTAGTTGACCTTTCTTTGAGAGATACCACTTAGAACATAACACATAGAGCATGTGCAAACTATTCCAATGAAGCACAAAGGCTTATTTTTTGATCTACCATCACAAGAATCATAAAGTACATATTCATAATCGAGCTAAGTTATTATAACCTTATAATCCCAACTCAAAAGATTTTTATCTATGAGTACAACAAAATAGACTATTTGACATGAATTTATTATAATTAACATTGCCCTTCAATACTAAAGTAACATGTACATCTGCTATCATAGCTTATTAAACTATAAAATGATTATTTCCCTTTTAAATAAATAGAACATATTCCTAATCACTAAATTATTATGGCATTATAATTAATCTTAAAAACTTCATCCAATATTTAAACAACTTATCTTATCATGAAAGAGGGCTTCCCTCCTCGAATAGAGAGTAATATACTCATTAACATAATTAATTTATAGAGCTCAAAATATAATTAATACAATAATTAAAATTTAATCCTTGACACCCATCACTCAGGCCATCTTCACAAACCCATGTACTTGAGTATTAAAATTTCCTAAAGACTCAAGTGGCCCTACCATGGTCCATCTCATTCAAACAAAATACCCTGTTGTAGTGGTCTAATTCATGTTTTGTATTAATGAATCCATATAAAAATTTATTTTGAAATTGTATAAGGATTTAAAATATATTACTTGATCCCTTATAAAAATTTAATTAGATTTCATTCAAGTTAAACATATACTTTGACAGTGTAACTGATACAAGAATCAATTTTAGATTAGTCAAAATAAGTAACCATATTTCATATTATGCATTGAATTCAAGGAAAATTAAAAATTATCTTTAAATGCACTAGGATATTCAGATTTGTCACGTAGACATGATAGTTTATTTATAGAAAAAAATTCCTTCAAATTGAATTTTAGTTCAAATTGTTCCAACTCAGATAATATGTGCTTGTTATCTCCCTTGGTCCATAGATTGGCTAGTCTCATAGATGTTATTAAAATAGTTCATTCATTTATTTAATATCATGACATAAAGTTTTCCTAATTTATTAATTTATGTAACCATAATGCTATCATTAATGTAATAAATTATTAACTTTTATTTCTTTCCATTATATAAGTTTTAATTAAAGGAATATATAAACATTTATTTTATTATTTAACAAAATGTTACTCCTTATGCATCTATTTAAACCACATCATAAAAAATCTATTGACCTAGACACCAAAGTTTTATGCCTATGTAATTCTATTTAATGTCCTCCAAGATATTCTAATTGGCCAACACATCTAAGATTATTTTATAATTGGTATCTCAACTTTTGAGATCCAAAGATAAGGTGTCAAATCTATTTCCAATCTACACTGAAGGATTACTTCCTTTAATCCCAAGATATAACATTCCTAATGGAGATTTTATACCAAAGAATAAGATATAACAGTAGAGATAGTAACTTACATCTGGATTAATGAGTCATTTTTCTATTAATGAAATGCCTAAACAAGGTTTAGCATGCAGTCTTTTACTTTTCCTATATAATCATTGATAAATTCACAAATGATCACATTAGTCTAAATGATAGTATTTCAAAGAGATACCCACCACTTTATACATGTGGTTTGATTACACGCATTCAAATGTTTACACACACTAGGGCATTGCTACTACACCAATTGATAAGAGGAAACTGATACAATTATTTTATAAGATTTTTTTTTAAGTCATAATCTCAAGATATTTTAGGTTGTATTATTATTATTTTAATGTTGGTCTCTAATTAATCTAATAATTATTACGGTTTCTACCTATAGCCACTAATTTGAATAATATTTTAAAGATTAGTATTAATTTCTAGCATCGATTAGAACTTATGCACCAAATTAATGCACACTAACCATTACCAATCTAAAACTGTATCTAATTAATTTTACATATCAGATTGGTTTAAGACATCAACTTTGACAATATGTTTAAGGCCACATACCTACATATATGGTGAATTCTTAGGGAATTCATGTTCATAAAAAATTCTTAAACTATACTAAAATAATATTTTTGTTATGTCTAAATATTCACATACAAAATTAGGACCACAATACAAAATTCTAAGATGTATAAAAAAACTTAGTCCATAATTAAGAATGATCTATGTATTTATTATGCATGAGAGAAGAATAATTTGTTGACCTCACAATGAGGATAAATTACTCCTCACAAGATTTCAATCCATCTTCTCTACATAATGCACATTCTTCTCCAACCAAACATGGATTTTTCCCCTCTAAATGATACAACCAACTAGAAATAGCACGACCTCCTTTATATTTTACTCTTGCCAAATTGTGGCATCTAAATAATCGACTTTTAACTATGATACATCCCCTCCTTCAATTTTCATTGTCAAAAAAAGAATCATCACATCCTTTCACAGAATCATTATCCAATAATAATAGAGGTTAATAGTAATATTCACTTCCCTGATTTCAAGCTCTCCGAGCTCCTCTCCTCCTCAAACTCCTATTTTTCCTCCCTTCACCTTACCCCCCCTTTCTATATGGTAGAATAATAATTAATTTAAGATGGAAAATACTCCCCCACTTCTCACGAATTTTGGATTAAAAAATAAATGTTGTCATTAATGTATTTTTCCTACTCTTTCACATCTCAGCCTAATGGGAAGGAAGTGACTTATTTATCCTTTGGTGGTTGGCATAAATATGATTCATAATTTTATTTTCCTTTTCTTCATTGAATAAAATATAACTTGAGCTTCGTATAGGACACTCATATTTTCTTCTAGTCTAATAGAGTATAAACTCTTTATAAACTTTAGCTGGTCATTAAGTACATCAAGGGTGGGACTGTTAGGGTAGCTAAGCCAACTCAAACTTTCCAAATTATGAACATACATTGATAGTCTAAATAATAGCACTAAGGATACTTATAAATCTTATTTCCAGTGAGTCAAAACTAACATTAAAAAAATATTATATAATATCAAGCCCTTGTTCAAGGACTGAATATTTTCCCATAGTCATTTCATCTTAGATCAAAACAAAACCAATATACTGACACTCTATAGAACCTAACTTGAAATTTAATTTTACAATCATAACTAACAATCAATTTCAAAGTAAAATAAAATAACTAGACCAAATATTAAAAGACTTTCTATGAGTAATTTTCTAACACACACTATATATCAATAAAACTAAGCAAAAACATAATGAGCTCCAAGGAAGAGGTATTAAGCCTAATTAATTTTTAGAAGATTTTCCAATAATCATTATGATTAAATTTTATCTATAACTAAAATATGTAACATTAAAAACAATTATATAAATATTTTAATAAGACAAATGGGCATTATTTCAAATATTACACAATATGAAAATGTATCTCTTCTAATCAACAAAACAAAATTTAAGGCTTGAGAGATCCCCCCCCCAAAATGAAACTCATTATCTCTATCTTTACTCCACAAAACATATTAATACATACTTCCTTATCAATTTATTCATCATTATAATGTGTGTATATTTATTTTGTAATTTTACATGTTACACAATATTAACCAAATAAAAAATAATTAAATCCTTGATATTATAAATTTTATGACTATCACAAGCTATTGCATTTAGTGAATGCCTCAAATTGGTATGGGAGTAGTGGCTTATCATGAGGGGTATTACACTCTCAAAGAAACCAAACATGTAAAAAATAGATCCATCATAGAACAAGTAAACACTCTCAAAGAAACCAAACATGTCAAAAATTAGATCTATCATAGAACAAGTAACAATATCAAGAGAAAAAGAAACAACAAGCTCCAAATCAGAATGTACAACAATAATAAGTCCTCATTGAAATCACTATCTAAACACATATCATTAAAAACAAGAGGAATCAGTGATGAAGGAACAACAAGTGTCGCACAATAAATTTCATCCTCAGGAAGTCATGATGGTGTCTCATCTATGATATCCAAAAGTGACAATGGAGGTGCCACATCCTTAAGAAACATGTCCTCTTGATCAATGAAATGAATAGGAGTATAAACTATATGATGAGTAATAGGTTCTTCAAATAAATCATTATCAAAAGATAAGTCTTCACTAATAGGAGAAATGATGTTTGTGTCATCATCAAAAAATAAATCCTCACTTACAAGAGGAAAAGGAAGTGGAATATAAGGAGGTGGAGTAAAAGAGGGTTCAAAATACCAATAAAACTCAGTATCCTTCCTAAATAAGGCTAAAAAACAGTTCCAAACTTCCTTGGGTAATGTGGCACATGTGACATAGGATTGTGAAGTGTCTGAAACATGGAGGCTAATTAAGAAAAGAGCCTCATCTTGCATGGATACAATCCAGGAAATACCTTCTTCATTTGTAAAGTGAGGAAAGTAACCAAACACAAATCTCCATAAACTTTTTGGCTACAAGTAAATCTTCATTTTGATCTTCCAAGTTTTTTAATTTGAGGTATTGAGGGGATTGAAGAAGTGGGAATCCATTGTCAAAAAATAAGGATAAATATAAGAAGTAAAAGAATCTTCCCAAAGAAATAATTCCCCCCTAGACAATTTAATGTCTCTTAACAAAAATAATGAGCACCCAAAAAATTAACACTTTATAATTTAGTGTGTTTTATAAAATAAATGACACCAATAGATTTTAAATTAAAAAAGATATACTTTTTTTTAAAAATAGCACTCAATTTTGAGTTGTTGATCAAAATATATAGTTAATACATATTTTTCATCATAAATGTGTTAAATAAAATGCACAAAATTTAAATTCTTCAAAAAAAATAGTTTGAGATATTTAAATGAAGTTTAGGGGCTATAATTTAAGGTCCCACTATTATTAATAAAAAATCAATACCCCTCCACATGACCACACCATATGACTAAGAGGCTAAGTGTGAGATAACAATTGGGATCTTCTTCCTTCCAAATTGTTGTTGCAAACATCATGATGTAAAATATGTAATAAAAAAATAAAGAAATTCCTATTAGACATCATATCAAACACAAAAACTAAAGTCCTTGTGACTAATTTATAAATGAATGTCTATACCACCTTAAACTCAAGTACATGAAAGAAACAAAAAAAAAGCGTTCCAAACCACAATATCTTAGGTGTTAGCATAACATCACTTACATAACAATAATAATCTAAAATAACATACATATATATTGATTACAAAACAAATATAAACTATATCATATATTACATCTCAATAACTTCTCCAAATATAATGTAATAACCCTGCATTTATAGGCAAGGAAGATCAATTGTAACTAAGAGATCAAATCTAGGACTAAGAGATAACTATCCCTAAAAGATATAAAAAAATAAAAATTATCCCCATAATATCTAATAGATAAATATGTAATATATCATAATATATTAAACAATATAAATTAAATATTCACACATAAGTGGGTGGTAATAATAAAATAAAGCACCTAGGTGAATATGATCTAAGGTAAACAACATACTCTAACTGAAGCATCTCTCACTTGTTTTAGGTAGAATTTTTGGATTTACTTACATAAGTAACTCCTCCCCCCATGTCACACTTTTCCTTTCACCTTTTTGGGAATAGGGAATTTGGCACAAACTATGAAGACCTTGTAAGGTCATGATAGGATTCTTGTAACTCCCTTATCCTTATTCTTACTCTATTTAAATATCCCTCTCCTCTTCTATTATATATTTTAATTTCTCTCCTCTTATCTATTCTTCTTGATTATATGCTTATTTTGAGAATATTTGTTCACAATCCTTCTTAATAAGCATGTGGGTTTTTTTCTATTTGACATTTTTTCACTTCCAAACTTATCTTGATTTATGTGGTTTGGTTCATTATTGAGGAAATATTACTTCTTATATGTTTTTTTTTTTTTTTTTCATTTTTTAAACATTATATAATCATGATATTAGCATAAATACTTCATGGTATTAGAGTGGTGTATTATTTTAACATTGGTTCGTTAAGTGTGCAGGTACTTTGGAGGAAATTTCATGTTTTTTTTTCAAGGGATCTTCACCCTTTTCATTTTATTTCAAATCTATCATCATCCTTGGCATAACTCTTTTCATTTCCTTTTAACCTTATTTCCATATTGATACTAAGGAGGCTTGAGTGACTAACTTTATTTTTTTAATATTTTTATCCTAAAGGTACACAATATTAGTTGATTCAATAACATCTATATTTACCATTCATTTTTTTTTTTTAACTCAACTTGCATGGGAAATATATAACACTATTACATTTTTGTATTCTTACCATTAGTTTTTTTTTTTTTTTGGATTTCATTATGATGTGATTTATATTATCCTTTTGCTTTCTTCACCCTAGTATCATTCTTGGAGTTTTATTACTCTAATTTTTTATCATGCTGCATTACACTTCTTTATAGTGTTTCAATCTTTCACCTATTTGCTCTATGTACCATATATTTGCCTTTGGCACTTTTTGTTGGAATTTTCATTGGGTTACTAAGGTGCTTCTATGTCTTTCTTTGGAATCCCAGTGATCAGTCTACCACATGAAGTGTTTCTAGTTATTATGCCTTGTTTTAAAATAATTTCCTTTATCTTCTTCAGGTGCTCATTATCTATCCTTTATTTCCTTGCCTAACATCTAGATCATTCATATGTCCTATTATTGGAATAAGTGATTCATTTGGCATAACATTCTATTTTTTCCTTGCTCAGCTATTTTCATATCATTTTATGTATTCTTGTTCATTTATTTGGTAGCATTCATCACTTTTACCTCTTACAATTCCTGCATATGTGTTAAAATTGTTTTCCTTTATATTTTATTTCTTTACACTTTTCTCTCCTTCCCTTTCCTAGGTGTTTGCTTCATTATTTTTTCACTATGCTTACTAAGTGTTTACTATCCCTATTCTCTCTCTTTAGTTCTTGGAATGCCCTATCAAGATATCTCCCAGATACCTTTTTATATTGTGAAGCATTCAACTAAGACATTTTAAGGTGATGTTTGTTATTTTTTGAGTTATTTTTTAGTTTATGTCTTTTATTTTATTCACAAGAGTTGGTTTTTAATTTAGCATAGTGTTTAAGGTATATTTTTTGTAATTCTTTTTTTAGGTTTTTTCAAATATCTCTTATGGTTAGTTTATTTTTGGAGAAACTCAAATATTTAATATTTATCTTACTATGCAATCCTTCACCCTATTATGTGGCATATTTTATACGATCTTCTCCCTTTAGATTTATTTTTTCCTAGCATTTTGATCAGTCCATTCATTCTGTTTCCACTTAGGCTACATTGTCAATGTATAAGGCATTTTGATTTATATGTGGCACTTTTATCTTGCTTTCATTGTATTATTTTTAAAGATTTTTACTTCCACATAGTAATTTATAAAAAAATTGACTGGACATTTCCATCCATTCATTTCTTTGTGGACATAAATGTCTTTTATTTTATTTTACACTTGTGTTTATTAACTTTTGGAAGCTTTGCATGTAGAATATGTAAATTTCACTTCTTTTAAATTTGAAATAAATTCAACCAAAGCCCATTTTGTATTCATATGCACAATAAACAAATTTTTAAATCATAAATGTAATTTTATGAATAGTTAATGTTTTTTTCGGTTCATTAGTTATTTTGATATCTTCATCCTCTCTTTTTATAGAATTTAAAATAAAAAACAATTAACAAAAATCAACTACATCCACTTGTTTTAATTTATAATGTTTGAATAAGAAATAAAATTGTTTATTAAAAACTCTTAATTATTACTTTATTTATCTATTCAAAACAAAAAATCACATCTTTTAACCTTTTCATTTGGAATACTTTACTAACATTTTTTTTTAATATAGCAGAACTAGTTCTTTAACACTTTTTATTTTGTTTTTATTTGATATCTTTTAAAAATAAAAAATAAATAAAGCTCTTTTCATATATATTCATATTGGTTTATGAGAACTTTTTCCAAATAATTTTTTTTAATAAACCAAAGTTAGCTTTCCTTCACTTTTTTAATTCTTTGTAAGGCATTTGGAGTTTTGGTCATGAACTTTAAAAAGAATAACAATTGGTTGATTTTACTTTTAAATCTTTTATTTAAGACTTTAATATGAAGTTATGTTTTAATTAATTTTTCATCTAAATTTATAATTTCGTTTAAATTTGTCTTTTATCATATGATATTATTGTGAGTTTAATTAAATTATATAAGTTTTACTTACATCTTCTTTTTGTGTTATGGCTTTTAAATTGACCATTTTTTTATCATTTAAAAACATTACACAAAATATTAATTTCAAAAATGATGAAATTAATACTCTTAAGTATCAATTACAGTGTCAAAATATGACTATCAATGCTCTTTAAAACTATTTTCATGAGCACATATATAAAATAAAAACTTATTTTAACACACTCAATGAAAAACTTGTGTCTTTTACACATGATCATGCCTCTAATAAAAAAACTTAAAAGTGATTTTACACAAAGAAAAAAATCACACTCTTTATACTAATCCTAGCTTTAAAATAATGAAATCTATGGGTTAGTCGGTGGTGGTCTTAGCAAACATGAAAATAGCATTGTTGAACCTATTTTGCTTAATTCTAATATAAATTATGTATGGATCAGTTCTAATGCTTCTCAAGATAACTTGATATCTTATTATCTTCTGCATTGAAAAAAATTACATAGTAGTTCTCATAATTATCATATAAATTCTTTTGATTGTAATGAATGGCATGTTCATTATTTGGTTAAAATTAGTAAAACCTATAATTATTGTGAAAAACAGAATCATCTTATCATTAAATATTATAAATTGCATCCATGCAAATATTTTTGTAAATCAACTCATGACATTCTACCTTGTTGAAAAAACACTAACATACCTACTTTTAAGGTTTAAAAAATTGATTCTTAAAGATAATGTATTTACTAGAGACTTTGATATGTCTTCATGTGATAATTATTTAATTGCTTATGTTAAATATCTTTTTTAAGTGACACATATACTTTGTCTCCCTTTTGATAAACTCAATATATTTATGTATTCCTTACTTATTGTTACAAAGAAAATATGCTTCGATAGAGATCTTTTTAAGTAACTTCTTTTTGTGCAGGATTTCATACTTTGTGATAGAAGTTATATTTTTCTCCATTTTCCTTTATTAAAGCTACTTTTATTATATTATAGATAAATCATATTTATTACATTTATTAATTAACTTCATGATTGGTGTTAACTTATTTATTTTATAGGTTTTAGTGGACCATTTCTCCTTCTTGTCAATCCTTGTTCCATTGTGGATTGACCATCTTATCTAAAAATGCTTATTGGATATTATTGATGATCAAACTTTTATGAATTTTGAAGATATTTTCTCTTCTTATTTTGTTCTCAAATTATTATAATTCCTCTTAAAAAAAGTTTCTATTAAGGGGGAGATTTATATAACTTCAAATTCCTTCCTTTTTTTAAAAAAGGTTTTTATTCCATTTTTCAAATCCCAAATTAAGTTTAAGAGGAAGTGTTAGATACTAGCCTTATTAGGGTTCACTTTAGGTTTATCCTAAGTTTATTTTAAATGTACATTTATTATTATTATAAATTCACTTTATCTCATATTTATGAGGTGTCTATAACCTTTTTTTATCATTTTTTAGGATTTTGGGAGTTACTTGCACAAGTAACTCCTCCTCCCATTTGTCACACATTTTCCTTCACCTTTTGGGGAATAAGACATTCGACTTAAACTAAAGAGACCTTGTAAGGTCATGATGTAATTATTGTAACTCCTTTATTATTCATCTTTCTCTTTATAAAGATCCCTCTCATCCTCTCTTCTACATTTGAAGCTCTCTCCTCTTCTCTATTTTTATTTATTATATGTTTATTGTGAGAATAGTTGTTCTCAAGCCTTCTTGATAAAAATGTGGGTTTTTCTCTTTTGACAGTTTCCCACTTTAAAAATTATGTCTTGTTTTATGTGTCTTGGTTCATTATTGAGCTAATATTTCTTATTGTATTCTTTATTATTTTAATTTTTTAAATGTTATCTAATCATGATCTTGGCATAAATCATTTAGATAAAGATACTTAGATTTTACTACTTGGCTAATTCACTATGACTTTATACTGAAAGTGGAATTAGACTATAACTAATCATGTGATTCATTTAGATTTGGAACTATGTATCTATGTGTGTAAAGTTGTTACCATCAATCCTAGACACAAATTTTGATGGTAGTTATCGAGGCTAAAGTTATTGTCCTAGGTAGATTTATCTCTTTGTGACCATAGAGTATTATGTGCATTTTTGGTATGTATTTATATGTATGATATGTAACCCTCAAATACATGTGCAACTTTAGAAATCCTCTTCCTAATCCTTGAAACTCTAATTCAATTTTGAAGGGTGAAAACTTGTAGTGAATATTAAAGAATTTTAATTGGGTTGAGATAACCCCAATCAACCTCATTGATGATTGACCACTACATATGTATTAGATAATTTAAAGAGGGAAGTCAAGCCACACATAGTTATTCTCCTTAATGTGATGTGTAATCATGATATTTAGCTATGGCCTTGATCTTAAAAATGTTCACTCTTAACTTAGATTGATATGTTTTATACTTGGCTAATGATTACTCCTAGTGCTTGATTTAAAATTTATGAATAAAAGGGTAGATTTTATCCATGTGTAGTTGTGTATATATAATTGATAAATAATTCCAAGAGAGTACTAAGTGTAGGTTTAATTTATATTTTTATGCACTCAATAAAGCAATATATTTTTCCACTAGCACATATGTGAATGAGCCAACCTATAGAATAGGTTTAATTTTTTTTTAAAGTCATTGCTAAATGAAGGGTGGTAACACTAGCTTCTAGACAAAAATATCAACATTACAGTTTGAGTGTGACATTGATTTTTAAGAGATATCAATGTAAGTGTGATGATATATAACTATCTAAATATGATATTTATTTGATTTAACATAGATTAGAGGATTCTTATAGATAACCAGTAAAAACTTAAAATGGATCAGGCTCATAAATATCATGTAGGCATGTGGGAATGGCAAGTACAAATGACTTAGAGATGCATAAGTCATGTCAGATAAGTGTAGGTCAATATTTAAATTTCCAAGTGAAAAATTTTAGACTTTAAATTCCATAAATTCCCCCAATTTATTCTATTTTTACAATGTAATGGAAATATTAGAGTGAAAAGATGAAGATATACCTGAGTGTGTATGCAATGTATATAGAATAAAATTGTAAATTTGAGTTATAATTGAAACTTGAAAGAGTAAGCAATGATTATATTTTTATGTGAGTAAACCATGTTTCCATGTAACTTATTAGATATTATGCTTCCTTCTTGAAGAATTGGAAAATTTTGCTTCCTTATAAAAGTACATGGAGATTTAGGGTGATTGTGCCCCATATTTGTGTAACTATGGAATCTTTTAGGTTTAGAAGATAAATCCTCTAACACTCATGAATTTGAAATTGTGTAAGGACCATTTAGCATCATTAAACCTCACCTATAATAAATCAAATAACTATTCTAACTCTCATATCGAACATCAAGATGGTAATGTGGGAACCACATAATTGGTTTGCCATGGGTAATGACATGGATATTGATCATCAATGACCCTTAATGAACATTACCTCAAAATTCATGAATTAACTGTTGCAAATAAAAGTATAGATTCAAGTTTGCTCCATACTTAAAAATACCACAAAGGTGTAAATGTGTAAATGTGCATGATCCAACATCATGCCCCACTAAATCAGTGCCAACTATACCCTATTATATTGTGCATGAACCAAAATCATTCCTAAATAAAATATAAAATAGTGTATATATGTACATGAACCAACATCATGCATAATTTAATTTGTTTTATAAAATAGAGCACATGTGCCCTGCACATGCCCCTAAATGTATCTTAATCTATATTAATCTAAAAAAATCAATCATGGAGTGTTAAATATAGTTCATATGACCTGCATGTACATCCATAATCTATTTTAATACTTTAAATAATTATCCCAATCTGATATCTTAATCATATTTAAACTCTAAAATTTGTATGTTATACTCAAATATGCTCATAAAGGCTTTAGTTTATGTGGAAAAGCCCACTAATATGCCATTTTGAGGTGACAGAAGGATCTTGCATGTCACTCATATCAAAATAAATGTGAATTATATCATTTCATGTATATATATAATCACATGTAGAATCATGTAAACATGTAGATAATATACCATCATAGTAATGTATATAGCATCAAGGCATGTATGTAACATATGGAATACAAGGCATCGAATGTGGGCATTAAGTTAAAAGATATTATTAGGGATATTCAATTTCTTCTGCAGAAGCTCACCAGAGTTGATATTTCACATATTTATAGAGAGGTAAATAGTGTAGCTAATGCCTGTGCCAATCTTGGCCAACAATTTTCAAATTGGTGATGTTGGCACCAAATAGATCATATCCCTTTAAATATTAGGGATATCATCCAAAAGGAAATGACGGGTTAAGGATGAGTCACACATATTAGAAGGATAGATCTATTATTCAGTCCCTTTGGAGGGTGCCAATGTGGATATCAGAGTTCGAGGCCTATTGTACTCTTTTGATAATCATTTCTAATTTATTATAAAAATTTGGTAAGGTGAGCAGATTGTTTCATCATTATGGAGATCATCAAGAAATTATGTTTAAGCATGGGATGAGTAAGTGTCATCTCTACATGATACTCTGAATTATGTGTTATCTCATAATCATTATGCATACTTGTGAGCAAGGGCTTTTACCTACTTTAATTATGATGGTAAAAATTAGGGATTCTCCTATTCTACTCTATAAGTCCAAAATGAGAGGTGATAAAATTTAAACAGAACCAATTTCTTGCTGTGAATTCAAAGACAACCTAGTGGTCTAACACTACTACAAAGAGGGTGGGATTAGTCCCTATCTGGAGAGGCTCAATGGGTTTGATGAAAACCTATCTAAATAATTCATGAGGTCATGGCTAAATCTCTGAGTCACTGTTGGAGGAATTAGCTTTGAGATTTTAGAAAAGGTGATAGCTATGGCTACTGGCATGTCTACACAGGGGATGAAGATACAATGGAAAATAAAAATTGTGGACCTTTCCAGCCAGAAGCTATTTCTTGGAGAAGGTGAAGAACTTACACCTTACCAAGGAGGTTTTTATTGAGCCAAATTGCCTGAGCCTTGGGATGGAGTGTCCTTTATCCTCATGAAGTATTTCACACTAGAGGGACATTTTACCAAGTTTTAGAATTATCATCTCCCCCTTCTGAATCACTTTAGGTGTAATTCTCTTATCAACTTTCCCTTTTATTTGCTCTCTTCCCTAGAGCATTCAATCCTTAGGGTGAGAGCTAAATTGGAAAAAAAAACTTGATATGAATCCTATCCCCCTTAATTAAGGCCTCATTTTCTACTTGTATAATTTCCATCATGCCCTCGAGCCATCCAAGACTATTTGTATTTATAGCAGGGAATTTTCTTCTAACCCTTTTGTTGGTGATGTGTTTGAAGAGCCCTGTCCTTCCCCTATCTTTACTAAAATTAAAGAAGTTTCCATTTCTACCCTTGAGGAGACTCCCTTAGACACCCCAGGCTCCTTTGTGAGTATGAAGGGCAAGAAGAGGAAGTTTTATCTTGGTGAAGAGGATATTGGAGGGACTACTATGGCGACCCCTAAAAATCATTGTAGGACCCCTAGGGGTCAAGGCAGTAAATCCCATCTATCCACTAAGGTTAGTAAAGAGGGCCCCTCCTCAGGAGTTTGACGGTTAGGGTAGATTGCTGGCAAACCTACTCCTAAGGCTAGGCTTATTGACTACTCTGAGAGCACCTCAGAGGAAGCCACTCAGGATGAGGAGAATAAGGAATTGGAAGTTTAGGAAATTTTTGAGGATACTGAAGTTAAGTAGGAGACTAGAGAACTTGAGACTACCGCAAAGGATGTTGCTGACTTTGAGGAAAATGCTAACAAAGAGGGAAAGATGTATGTGGAAGAAGTTGTTGAGGAAACTAAAATTGAGACTAGTTTGAGAGATGAAATTTTTGCCCTGAAGGGTCACATTCAGAAACTAGAGTAGAAATTTACCACTGGGCTCTAGAATTCTATTCTCCTGAACATGTCTATGCTGCAAGACTTGGGTACTACTACTTCTGTTGTCAATGCAGAGAACACTGAGAAATTAGATGACATCATTAATACTATGTTTAAGTAAGGAGAGATCTAGCCTCCTTAGCTCTTGTTTTTCTAGATTCTCAACCTCTCATTTTTTCCTTTTCTAGTTTGTTTTGGTGTTGTTGTGTCTGTTGGTCCACTGAATGTGACATTATTATTGTAAGGCATCATTTATGTTGATTTCATTCATGGTTTCTATGTTTTTTCAAGGGTTTATCCCTTACTTTACTACCTTATTTAATCAAAAACATATGGAATACAAGATAATTTAAGTGGTATGCCAGGATAAATATAGCTATGAATAAAAAATTAGTAATTGTCACTAAATAATACTACTCCATAAAGAAATGCATTATATATATCTTGGCACAACACATAAATGGGAAGTGTGTAATATGTATCATGACACCTAAAAACATAAAAATCATTCAAGTTCTACATGTAATTACACATAATAGAATATAATGTTACACATAAGGCCAAGAGGAAACATACAAGGGACATAAATATGTCTCTAAAAATTAAGGTTAAGGAGCACAAATAAGGGGAACTAATTCCATGACAAAAATAGATAAGGAACCATAAATAATCAGCATAAATGCATAAATAAATAGGCTAAGGAGCCATAAATAAGGCTAATGGATCACATACACATAAAAAAAAAATATTATCATGAAAAATTAATAGCATCAATGAAGCATAAAACAAGTTAAAGTTAGTATAAACTATCCATATGTGTCAATATCATATCATAGTAAATAGCATATCCATGTATAACTATGTAATAAATGAGTAACTATGAAGTCATGTGTAAGCAATGTATTTATATCAACATGTTAAATAGGTCATAGAAAGATATAACCTATGATAATGTAACATGTTAAAGTAGATACCCATAGAATTAGAATGATTGTTGGCTATAGGAAAGGTCCAACATCTACATTTCCATGTATGATCTGTATGTCCTACATCATACTCATATACCTCATGAAATGAATGTGTGTATGAAAATAATATTTCATCTAATAAACATGTGATAAATAACATATGTAAACAATGTAATCTATAAACTCATGTTATGCTTAAGTCCTATTTTTTTATTTTTTTAATATTTGATTTTTTTGTATTTTTGAATTTATTAGAATGTGTTCAAAGGTGTTAAACAATTATCTCATGAAGTGTTTATTCATGGGATGTGTTTCTATCATATGGTGAAAAGGATATACTTTGTGAAATAAATATAACATATGTAGGTGTATCGATATCTCAAAAGGAATCATTTATTATAATGTAACCATCATCATCAATACTCATAGAATCATGTTTATGATAAATGGATCTAATAGATCTAGGAATCTTTGGAGTTTGCTAGTAAGAGAATGAATAGATACTTGTGTTTTTTATGGAACATGATAAACTATACATGAGACTAACTTGGTACATTTAGTATATAAAGGCATCTAAGAATTTAATATACCTCTCTTATGTGATAATTATTGTGAGATTCACTACCTAGGACAGTCAATTTTTCTCCTTTGCATTGAATGTATAGATAAATATTAAATGGGTGAAATAATTTCCTTTAAATCTTGATCCTAGATAGGAGAAATAACTACCTATATATAATGATCTTAAATAGGAGTAATAATTGACTACATTGTTGGTAGAGGTGTTAGAGGAGATACCAATGGTTGAAGAGGGTAATTATATTGAATGCCTAAAAATGTAACTACCCTATTTCAGTATATATACTCAACACATAGATGCACTATATAAGTTACTATACAGAGCTTCTGAGTCTAAGGGAATCCCAAAAATATGTTAATACCCCATTACTTTTTATAATCAAGAATAAAGTGGCCACTATGGTGGAACCTACATAAATAGGTAGCATAATACATCCAAGGGTGTCATTTTTATGTCCATTAAACCATTTTATCACTCTTGTAATATTTTTTATATCCTTTTATGTGTATCCAAGAGAGTTAATAAGTGTCATAGTGCAAGCATTCTCACTTGAACCATTATAAACTATAACGAGGTGTATAGCGTGTTCATTGATGTGAGTTTATATGAATAAAGCATAGAAATGAAGTCATCATCAACAATTTTTCTATCATCAAATGTAATCATTGGTCCTTGTGGTAATTTTATTGTAATTGTGCCAATAATCATGATTATTGGATGATAATATTTATAAATAGGAGGACATTCATGGTACATATGATTTACTTCACAAGTATCCTTAGTTTATATTTCCTCATGATTTGGAAAAGGGTCATTAAATGTTTTTAACTTATAGTTCCCATTTTTGGGGGGTCTATAATCATTTATGGTTTCACTCAATTCATTAGTGTTTCCATCAATAATAGCTTGTATCTTGTGCCTTAAATGTAGGAATCTGTTTGTAAAATATCTAGCACATAGGTGATAATTACAATAAGAATTCTAATCATATCCACTAAATAATGTTTTGCTTATGTCAACGACTAGTGGTAGAGGGAGAGTTAAAAAATTTCACTCAATTAATTTTTTTAGTACTTTTTTAGGAGGTTTAGGTAAGCATGAAATTACCTCTTTAATTCAATAGTTAAAAGAAACTTATTCATAGGTTGTAATATTGTGCAAATTGTAATCTTAGATTCATTATTATTCTCATTTAATTTTCCCTTATAATTTATTTTATTTTTAAAATTTAAATTTTATTTATTATTAGTAGAGGTGTACTTAATCCTATTGAGTGTAATGATCTTGATTGCACAATCTCTCACTAAATGGCATACCTCATCAAAAGATCTAAATTTATTGAATAATATGAAATTGTGAAGTGGTGCAAACAAGCATTAATTGAATATATATTATAACACATTATCTACCAGAGACTTGCCATCTTATCTGGCATGGCCTTGTATTAAATTACATATTCACTAATTGGTTCATTAGACCCTTGCTTTAGTTTTTAAATGTATGCATAAGATATTTTTTCATCATTGTTGATAAATAAATGTGTTATAAAATGATCAGATAGATGAAGGCACTAAATGATTAAGGTGGAAGGTCATAACTTGGCCAATAACTAGTTGTAGGTTACATAATCTAAGCATGTTACATGAAAAGATTGAAATTTCTATTCAAGATCACATTTTTTGGCATATAATGGGATATTGGGAGCTAAAAACCCTAAGGATAGGGGATATCTATTATGTCATGAGCTAATGGATTATGGAGTAAAATATTCAAAATCCAATGAGTGACTATCTCAAGAATTACCTTACTCTAACTACGACACCTTATCTTATAGAGATGTAATAGTATGCTCAAGGGAGCGTGCAATAACAAAGGTAGATGATATAATATGCATAGTAATCAAAATAAGGAAATAATTATTATATTTAGGGATAGGAATATAAATCTAAGAGAGACCTTGTGTTGGCCCACACATTAGGTGGAAATCACGTGTCACTAGAGGTATAAATATAGGAATAATATCAACATGAGTAGATTGATTAATATCATAGAAAGGTTCATATTTCTAGCCAGATGTATTAGCTTGGGACATATTTTTTTGTTTGTCTTGGTCCACATAAAACATTAGATCATACATTTGTGAATTTTGGTCAATAAATTGAGTCAATTTTTTTCATCTTCTTCATCAAATCTATCTTTGTGAGGATGGCTTTGGATAGCATCTCCTTGAGTATTTTTAGTCTCAAATATCATAATAAGACCTCTAGTGGGGTGTGTATTAAGGGAGGCTAAATATAGTTAATTATTCATTTTAGCATTATTAGTGTATAAATTTTTAATCCAATTTATATACAACAAAGTATAATAATGTGCAATGATTGAAATCATGACTTGGGTCAACAAATTGAAATAAAGTTCAAATATATAATCCATCTAAAAAATTTAAGATGGGGGGAAATTAGAAATTAGGTATAAAAATAAAACTTTAAAGCATAGATCCTAAAACCCTAAAATAAAGATGAAACCCTAAGGATCACTTAAGTTTTGTAAATGTTTAATAAATATATGTGTTCATCAATATTTTACACTATTTTTGGATTATTTTGAATCATTATAGGCTAAAATATAATAAATAATTTAAATTAAAATATATGGAAAGTAATCATAAATCTGAATGTAATTGATAGAGACTAATCTAATAATGAAATTTATTGTTTATGGAAAGTACTAAGGAGATGAAAATACATAACTTTTATTGCTTGATTGATTATGATTGTAATATGATTGTGGAAACATATTAGAATCAGGCCTATAAATCCTCTAAATATGTAATGATGTATTTATGTGTACAGATCATTACCCTTGATCATGGAGATAAACATCAATGGTATTGATTAACACTAATGTTATTATCCTAGGTATATTTTTATCTCTATGACTATATAGTGAAATGAACTTGTCTGATATTTCTCTTTATGTGTGATCTATGACCCTTGAATGTATGCACAAATTTATAAATCATCTTCTTTTTCCTTGAAACCTAAGATCTGATTGTGAAGTATGAATACCTATAAAAGGTGAGGAAATATAATTAGGTTGAGTTGACCCCAATCACATCCAATGATGATTGAATATTACTTATGTATTCAATAATCTAAATATGCAATTCAAGCCACACATATTTATTCCTCTTAATTTGAAAGTGAAATATGTTATTTCATTATATGAATCCACCTATAAATTTGGATTTGATCTTTAAAATGTTCAATTTTGACTTGGCTTGATGTGTTTTAGACTTGGTTGATGATTGATCCCAGTGCTTGATTTTTAATTTGGGAAGAATAGGGTTATGTGTAGTAATTTATAGATGTTTTATATATAAGTTTAAAATGAGTAAAATTTTGGGTTTGATTTGTATTTATATGCACTTAATTGGGTAATTTCTTGTTCCACTAACATACTAGGTTAATGAACCAACCTATGGAAAGGGTTTATTTTTAAAAATAGTCATTGTCAGGTGAAGGGAGGTAATGTTAGCCTCAAGAAGGTAATGTTGAAATTATAGTCTAAGTGTGACATTATTATCTATAAGATAGGAATGTAAATGTGATAATTCATAACTATCTAAATAGGATATTTATATTATTTAGCATAGACTAGAATGTTTTTGTAGGTGAATGATAACAACTTAGAATGGATCACGACCATAACTATCATATAGTCATGTAGAAATTATGATTAAAAATAACTTGGAGATGCATAAATCATGTATGATAATTTTAGGTCAAGATAAACATTGACAAGTATCAAATACCATATTTTAGTGTCTACAGTTTAGGACAAGAAATGGCTTTACTTAATCAAATAAAAAATCTAATGTAAACCTAAGAAGATAAAACCATTAAAGTATGATCCATTTGTAATTATTAAACAATTAAGTTGAGAATTCATTAAAATTAAACCTACCTCCATAAAATATATATATATATATATATATATATATATATATATTGAGTTATGGATGTGGAGAACTTACATCTTTTTTATCCTTCTATGTTAGATGATGAAGAAGGTTTATTGTTGCCTTTCATTTAAAACCTTGTTTCTAATGCTTAAAAGGTATATTATTGTATTTAATTTAAAACCTTGAAGTTAATTCATAAAATGAGTTAGATAAGGTTGTGTTGGAGGATAGTAAATAAATAAATTTGGTAAGTGGCGTTGAAGGGAAATTTTCCATGCAAGGCCAAGTGGTATCCCAAAGAGGAAGTAGAGGAATTATTCCTCCATCTTTATGTCCTTAAGATTTTAGGGGACCAAAAGCCTCTCAATTAAGGGGTGTATTCTAAATTTAATCATATAGATGTGTGGAATATAGTTCAATAAATGTAAACTAAGAACACTTGTTAGTTTGTATGACTAAGTAAAGTGACTTAAGATTCTTTCACACACTCAAAAGGTAAAATTCAACTAAACAAAGTTTTTAAATTATTGAAAGGATAGAGTATCAAATTTAGGTAGGATTTACAGTAATCTTAATTTATTGGAGGCTTAATTGAGGTTAGTTGGATTGTAAATATTGCATAAAGATAGTGACATGAGGAGGCACAACCCCACTTTTTTGAAGTTTTCCTACATTGAATTTTTTTATGGAATTATATTTTTGTTAATCCCATTTTATTACATGTTTTCTTATTTTCCTTAATTTTTATTCATGTAATAAAACTACTATAATAATTTTAGAATTTAATCATCATAATTCCAAATTAATTTACTCTTTATTTAATAAAAATATGTAAATAAATGCAAGTATAATTCATTATATCTTATCCATACAAATTCAAATTCATGGTGATAAGTTAATTATTAAATATCTATGCAAATCATTGATCCAAATATAGATAATATGATTTGTGTAAGTGTTGTGGACTTAATTTATACCCTTGGAGGGGGTTTTTTAGGCTCCCTCTAACCAAGCCACAAAATTAAAATAACCCCAGGTTGTGGGTATCTTTTAGTGGGGTTGAACCTCTAGATAAGGTTAGCTTCCCCTTGGTGGATCACCTAAACCAATGCTTCTACTGGGAAAAGGAATAGAGAGGGGGTAAAGGGTTACTAAGAGAGATAAAAGAGTGATGCACAAAATATAAAATAAAACTCATATAAGCATGAAATAAAAATTGATGCATCATAATACAATCCTTGCTCACATAATCTCATAAACTAGATAATTGCATAAGTATTTCATAAACTAGGCTCACAAATCAATGAATGAAGTAAAGATAAATTCTAAGATTCACACCAAGCATCCATTAATGGTAGAAAGAGCTCAAGTTCAAACTTGAAACTAACTTGAAAACACTTTAAAATAGGCAAGAAATAAGTACAATGGACATGGAAGACACTCCTTCACAATACCATCATGCACAAGCTTACTAAACATAATTCAAAGGAGGCAAGAGATAGGTGAAAATTATCTTTATTACTTCAAAAGGTATTTCATAAAATTTTCATAGGGCTTCTCCTTATCAAATATGAGAGTCTCCTTTTCCAAAAAATGAGAATCCATTTATATATTGGGGAGAAATGGGAGATATAGGAGAAAAGGGGAAGAGAGAGAGAGAAGAAAGCAAAACACAAATCAATAAATGAGATCCAACTAATTTCTTGGAGTCTCAACCACCGTTTGATCAATTAGCATTGATTTTTGCTTAGTAAATTAACCTTCATCATCTCCTAATAGTATTCAATCCCTCTCATTGGCTTAGAAACACACTATAAGATAATTGTTGAGGATGATGAGTCATGATCTATTAAAATGGAATAGTCTCCAAAGACTTTTGAAATTTCATTGAATGCTCTAATTGCCTTTCTCAACCTATAAACTCTTAATCTTATTAATGAGATTAATTAATCATGCTTCATCTTGATATAGTATTTATGTTATCTAGTGTCCCTTTCGACACTGTTTTCACAATCATAAACCTGCCCCTACTCCAACCTTAAACATAGGTCTATTGTAGATGAAAACCAATCCCATTTATAGGTTTACATATAGTCATAATCTCAATGAAGACCAACTAATTTTAGTCTCATTCCAATAATTATTAGCCCACTTTTTATCTCTATTATCTTTAAATGGACCTATTCTACCCCTAAGCATTATGTAAGTCAAGAACTCATTGTACATGTGGATCCCTTCAAAGAGTGATGAACACCCTCATGAAACAATACTAAAACACAAGAAAATAGGCCTTTTAGGTTCTAAATATTTAAACCAAAGGTCTAAACTAAGATTTAATGACAACGTATGATTTTGAAGAACCTACTTTGGAAACCAAGATCATATTTTGATCTCGTATTTATATATTTTCCTACTTGAGAGGTGAAACCTTTTGTTCTGATGTGTCCATCTATATGGCATCTCCTTGCCATGCTATTTATTTCATTTTAAAATAATGACCATCATCACTTTAGACATGTCTTTGTCTGGTTACCCCTAAAACTTGATAAAATGTACTCTGTATATCTCATTGAGAGTCTTTTGGATTTGACCTTTAATGTTGGCATTGATTTTTGATCTACATCTGAGATTGTGGCATATGGCATCCCCACATTCCTTCTATGGACCCTGCTATCAGTCTCCATCTGATTATTAAACTTACACCATGTGGTAGCCTCACATGAAATTTGGGCTTATTAACTTATTAACTTTTCTCACACTATTGATCTCCATTTACATGATTAAATGTGGGTTGTTAATCTTTGACCTGCATGATCAAAAGAATGTCGTTAATCTACTAATTCATCATTATCATGATACTTATCATCAACGTATTTAATCTTAGAATCCATTGACCTTTTACCCTCATGCTCATTGTTAGATCTTCATTTGCATGATTGAATTCACATCACTAATCTATCTTGACTTATTGACTCAAATAAGCACCTATGTTGTTGATCTTTGATCTGATCGAGTGAGGTTTCAACACTTAATATCCATGTGTGCTTTCTCAAGATCCTATTAAATATTTTTGAATCCAAATGGCTATTTATTGTGGCCTTAATTTGATGTCCCCCAACATGTCTCACATGGCTAGATCATTTTTGAAGTCATATACGTAGAATGTAACTTGAAAATTCTTTTACTTGAATGAAATATGTTAGGGTGTGGAGCTAAAAGCTACACCTTGTTACAAATAGAAGGAGGTTTCGGAGCATGACAGTCACCGGCATCGGTAGGCCACAACCGACATTGGTCAGGGAAAGTGCAGAAGTAATCAGCATCGGTAGGAGATCAGCCAGTGTCGGTCACCTCCAGTCAGGTAGGGACCGACGTCAGTCGCTTATGGCGGTCAAAACTACTATTGACAAATAGTCAGTTAAGTGAATGTGGAGTTTGCATGATAAAGACTAGTTCGAGTCTTTGAGCTGCTTGTCTAATTAGTGTATGCATGAGGTCTATATAATAGACTCATGGGCTATATTGTTAAGTGTAGAACTTGTAGAACCCAAGTGTGGAACTTGGAGAGTTCTTCCCATGGTGGAATCAAGTAGGATTCCCCATGTATGTAAGATCAGGTTTGACATGTAGGGTGTTGTAGGATCATGGTGGAGATCTACATGTGATAAGTAAGATTAGGTTGGTCTGCAAGGATGTGTGTATGTGAGGGTCAGAAGAGGATCGGTAGGGGAGTAAGATCAAGGTGACAGCAATACATCAGGAGCAGGATCATGGTGAGATCTACTTGGAGTACTGGTTCATACTCAATTATACAGGTGTATAATGAGGTGAACAACAGCTGGTGTTAGCTATGTGTTGTGACCTATGAGAGAAGATTACTCAGGTGGGAAGATTACTTGGAGCCCTTGAGGAGGAAGCCTCACAGAGGTGGAAGAAGAGTGTGATCTTTTTATTGTAATTTCCTTTGTAATGAGTTGAATACAATTGTGTGTTGCCTCTTATATTTTGTGTGTTTTCTCATTGACAGTTATTTATTCTTCTAGTTATTTCCACAATCTTAAGTTGCTTATACAATGGTAATCATGTGTGCTCTTAATTCTGACAAGTTGTGTCAGAGCTTTGGGGAACTTAGGTCCTATCAAATGGTATCAGAGCCAGGTTGGATGTTCTTAGAGTGAGTTTGACTAACAGATGGCCAGATTTGGTTAGTGGTTTGTTGATTACAAGTTATTCATAGGGGTTTTTGATTGAGTGGGAGTATAGCAATGGTAGAGGAAGGTAAGTTGAGGATGAAGAAATTCAGGCATAGGATTAACACCACAAGGAGTGTGGTGGGTTGTCTTCAAGTGGGAGCTTGAAGAGGAATACAAGCCAGGATGTAGATTAGATAGAGTACTAGTATGGGTACAGGTGTAGTTGTTTATCTCCAAGTGGGAGATTGTTAGGGTGTGGAGCTAAAAGCTTCACCTTAGGCAAATATGGAGGATTTCTAAGCATGACAGTCACCGGCATCGACAGGCCACAACTGACGTCGGTCAGGGGAAGTGTAGAAGCAACTGACATCGGCAAGAGATCGGCCAATGTCAGTCACCTCTAAGAAGGCAACGACTGATGTCGGTCTCTTGTGGTGGTTAGAACTATTGTTGACAAATAGTCAGTTAAGTGAACGTGTAGTTTGCATGATGAAGACCAGTTCGAGTCTTTGAGCCACTTATCTAATTATTGTATGCATGAGATCTATATAATAGACTCATGGGCTGTATTGTTAAGTGTTGAACTTTTAGAACCCAAGTGTAGAACTTGGAGAGTTCTTCCCATGGTGGAATCAAGTAAGATTCCCCATGTATGTAAGATCAGGTTTGATATGCAGGGTGTTGCAAGATCATGGTGGAGATCTACATGTGATAAGTAAGATCAGGTTGGTCTGCAGGGATGTGTGTATGCGAGGGTTAGAATAGGATCGATGGGGGAGCAAGATCAAGGTGACAGCAATACATCAAGAGCAGGATCATGGTGAGATCTACTTGGAGTACTAGTTCATACTCGATTGTACTAGGCGTACAATCAGGTGAACAACAGCTTGTGTTAGTTGTTAATTGTGACCTATGAGAGAAGATTACTCAGGTGGGAAGATTACTTGGAGCCCTTGAGGAGGAAGCCTCACAAAGGTGGAAGAAGAGTGTGATCTCTTTATTGTAATTTCCTTTGTAATGAGTTGAATATAATTATGTGTTGCCTCTCATATTCTATGTGTTTTCTCATTGACAGTTATTTATTCTTATGGTTATTTCTGCATGTTTAAGTTTCTTATACAAAGGTAATCATGTGTGCTCTTAATTCTAACAAGTTGTGTCAGAGCTTTGGGGAACTTAGGTCCTATTGAAGATTTTTGAATCTAAATGGCTCTTTATTGTGGCCTTAATTTGATGTCCCCCAACATGTCTCACATGGCTAGATCATTTTTGAAGTCATATACTTAGAATGTAACTTGAAAATTCTTTTACTTGAATGAAATAGGTGGATCATGATTGAGTTTAGACCTTTGAAGGTCATCAATTATGAACTTGATCATTATCTTATCTTTGAAAACCAATTCCTTTATTGGTCTTCTATATGTTTCACTCATTAATAAGAGACAATTGATCCAAACCCTTGAAGGGAGTAATTCCTTCCCTTGATCCTCAAACTATATTTGTAGATGAAAATTGCTCAATTTATGGGTAAAAGCTTCATATGTAGGCCAATTTTGGCTAACATTTTTGGTGACCTCTTGGGATTGCATGCCTACTATGCAATAGACTAGTTGCCTTATATGATCCATTAGGCATAGAGGGTTGCAATTCATTCCTTCCCAGCTAATGAAAATGATATAAGGTTGTCCCTTTTGTAAAAACCCTCTATTGAAACAATAAGGACAACAAGAACAAAACAAACATAATGCCTAAGGCACTTAGGGAAGGGAAACACATAACTAAAAAATAATGTGCATAAGGCACTTAGAAGAAAACTTAAAAAACTACTCTAATATATACAATGGCTATAAATTCTTCTAATAGCAAGGCTTTAAATGAATCCCATTAATTGGGATAGATAATACCTTTCAATCTAACTAGACAAGTTAAAAATCATTATGTTGTTTGCATCCATGGATCAAATAAGGGCCACTCCACAAGATATCAAACTTAGTGTGGTTATTTGGCTTGGCCTTATTTGAATCCTACTTAAGGACTAGATTCTCTTATTTGAAATCCCTTACTAAGGCTCTCTTTTCAAAGGCTTTCTTGACTTGATCTTGATATGACTCTAGTGTCTTCATTTCAAGGTCCCTTGTTTCTTCAATCTCCATGAGTTCTACCATTCTCACACTCATAGGCTCACTCTCCATCAACTTCAGTTGATGGGCTAACTCCAAGGCAAGTAACTCAAAAGAGATGGGTAATTTGGCCTCCTTACCATATATAAGGAGAAATTGTGAGTTTCAAATGGTAACTTTGGGATTCACTCTATCAGCCCATAAGGTTGTCCTTAATTTTGTGTGCCACACTCTCTAATTTTATTCCATAGTCCTCTTGATAATATTTATCAAGTTTTTCTTTTTAGACTATGCCAGTCCATTGCCTTGGGGGTAGTAATTTGAGGACGTACTAAGTTAGATGCCTAGTTGAAGTGCCCACTTACTTATCCTCATGCTAACAAATGCTAAGGAATTATCTAAAATTATTATTTTTGGTACACTAAACCTCATTACTATTCTATCATAGAAATCCAACATTGTTGTTTCATTAGCTTCTTTCAGGGCAATTACTTCTACCCACATAGTGAAGTAGTTAGTAGTAGTGAGTACCCATTTGTATCCTCCAGTATAAGGTGGATTAATCATTCTTATGAATTCCAAACCCTAATACATAAAGGGTTGTTCCACCTAGATTGGTTTGAGAAGAAGGGTTTTCAATATTTTCTTGCATATAAAAAGAGCACACTTTTGACATTTTCTCACCCATACATAGGCATCGTTGAAGAGGGTGGGCCAGTAATAACTAGATCTCAACACCATTATTATATAATTATCAATGATTTCATGTTGATGTCATGGAAGTGTCCAAGAGAGTGGATGAAGTGTCTTGATATTCTAAGTGATAATGACAAAGTGTGAAATATGTTAATCTTAGTATGCTTAAAGTAGGTTTGGTTGATATTCAAAGTTGATTGCTTAGAGATAATCAGGGATGAGTCTAAAGTATTGATCATGTGAAAGGGGTCTTATAAGAGGTTTTATATGCTTTTATTTATTATGTGCATGAGTTTATTTCATCTGGTTGATCATTGTTTTCATCTAGACATTTTGGGTCTAATGGCAGAAAATTTGAGTAAGTAGTTTGTTGACATCACCATTACCACATGTAAATGAGTCAAGGGGAGTTGATCATATGTTTTTGATCACATTTTTACTTATTTTATATATGTTAAATGTTAGTTCATTTGAATAATAATGACAAAATATATTCAAGTGCAAATATGGACTCCCAAGCAGTTTGACAGTGTTTTCCCATACTTATCCAAATTTGCTTATGGCAAGAAAATTTGAGTAGGCATTTTGATGTAATCATATTTTGTATATATATCAGCTTCAGGAGAATTTTATCATATTATATTGTTTATTTTTTTTCTTAGTTGATATGAACTAAATTTAAGGCATTGAAATTAAGCATGATAAAAGATATACATGTTCAAAGTTGGCCTTCTAGGTAGTTTTTGACACGGTTGGCTCTGTCATAGAAAAATTTGAGTGAGAAAATTAATGGTTTTATATCTCACACACATGAGGGTTAAATGATAAGATTTATATATGGTTACATTATCCTATGTGAGGATACCATATGGTCCAAATTTTAGATCATGCATCTAAGTGCAACAAAAGTTATTAAGTTCCAAGGTTGGCCTTCCAGGAAGATTACAATGGTTCCCATACTTAGTCTATTTTACATGATGTTAAAGATCAAGATTAGATGGATATATAATGAATCATCTATGATCATATAGTATATATCTATGGTGTATCTTAATTTAAATGATTCAAATTGTTCATTGGTTAATAAAGTTAAAGATCAAACTCCTTACAAAAGGATCAACAGAGCATATTTATTCTAAGGTCTCAAGAAGCAACTAGATGAGGACAAGTGCTCAATGTTAAAATAGTGAAAGTGATTAGAATTAATGTTATGGTGAAAATTTTCATGATCATAGGGGTTATGATCAAGATCTAATGGTAAGTTTTATAAGATAATGACATCGTTGATCCACAGAGATCAATGGTGCGTGTTGAGTCAATATTACAAGATTACATGAGATGAGGTCAACATGTTATTTATTTAATAGTATATCTAAGTTAAAATTAGAATAATATTTATGGTGTGAATTTTATCTAATCAATTAGGACATGAGATTATATCATAGTGTATGAGGTTTCACTATGACCATTTGAATTCAAATATTTGAATTTAACAAAGGAAAGACTAGTGCCTATTTTTTTACCATATCTTTCAATCTATGTAGAATTTTCTCATGATGTTGGAATAAAATTTGTAGAGGAAGCCAAGGCACATATATAAATATTAATTTTAGTGTTTAATTTTAATTAGAATCAAAGTTATTAAGCTCCAAAGTTGATTGTGTTCATTTATGCTCTGTAAGTAAACTGAGAAGGGTAATTAAGATGGTCATGATGGTATTTAAATATTTCAAGATGATCTATCCTTTGTAGAGTGTTTTAAACTCCATGAGGACTATTTTTGTGGATTTTTTTGGTTTTACCAACCCATAATCAGTATGAACAAAGGCTTATAAGGTGACTATGTGTTCATTCATGATGACTGTGTGTAGAGAATGTTGTTTGAGCAAACTCAACTTTAGCATAAGGGTGCTGAGAAAATTATTATCACTTAATGGGGACCTATAAATTAAGTGACATGGCTTTATGTGTTGGAAAGTGTTTCTATGTTTTTTAGTTTGCTTGGAGAAGTGTTAAAGAGTTGAATGGGTCTCCATGGGACTTAAAGGTGACTTAGGCTTATTTGAAAGAGATTTGTGATTAAGTGTGACCCATGTTAGATTCCTTAAGGGTGAAGGAATTTATTTTGGCCAACAAGGAAATATTTTAGACTTCATATTTCATGAATTATATATATATAGTGAAACCAAATTAGATGGTTTCTAGACATGAGAGAGATTTGTATGAGAGACTTATGTGTAGGTGCTCAAAGTGAGGGCTTGTGTAAAAAGAGTATGCATTAAATCAAAGAAGAGAGGATAGGTTTGAATGTTAAATATGTGAAAATAGGTATGAGTGTTCATATGAGGACATTTTAAGTGAAGGAGAGAGATTATAGCATGCCTATGTGAGAGGCATGTATGAGATAGAGAGGGAGTTTGTGCATACGTTAGAAAATTAGAGATCCATCATTAGGTGTTGAAAACATTAATTCTAAGGTGGAAGAGTTATCTTAAAAGGAGGCTATAAAGTACTTTATATTGCTTAGGGGTAGTTACTCCTTGTGAAATAGGTGATTTACTAAAAGCCTTAGGTCAGGAGGACTTGATCAAGGTTTCTGGTCTAAAGGACTTAACTAGTCTCTTGTTTGTAATATCTTATTATATAAGTAGTCCATGTGTTGTAAGCTTGAGAGTGGTTTTTATTACCCATGAAGGTTTCCCATAGAAATTATGTGTTGTGTGTTTGATTTTATATATGCATTGAATGAATGAGCTCTCTTGTTAATATTGCTTGACCAAATTGGTATATAATTTGAAAGGATTGGAAATAAAATTGAAATATCAAGGCTCACTGATTCACCCCCTCTATCAGTGATTATCTTGTAACAATTGGTATTAGATTAGGTCCTTTGGTAAAGGATTAATAGCTAGAAGGTGATGCAAGGTACAAATGGGTAGTCATCAAGGAGGTTTCTCTACTAAGCAAGCACCAATGTTCAATAAATCTAATTATGATTTTTGGAGTGTAAGGATGAATACATACATTATGTCCCTAGGGTTTGATGTATGTCAATATGTTTTGGATCATTATATTTTTCCTACTAATCCTCCATCTAGTGATATAGACAAGAAGTTGTTTGAGAATAATTTTAAGGCAATGAATGTCATTACTTATGGTCTTATAGAGACTGAGTTCACAAAGTTATTCCATTGCAAATCTGTTAAAGAGACATGGGATAAAATGTAGATCAATTTTTAAGGAGATTCAAATGTCAATCTTGCTAAGTTGTAGACTCACAAAAGGTAATTTAAAATTTTCAAGATGAAGGAATAAGATTTTATGGCATCCTTTCTGTAGAGAGTTGATGAGATTTTTAACATCATCAGAGGTATTGGAGAGAACCTTGAAGAGGCTAATATAGTTCAAAAATTATTAAGGTCTCTATCCCTCAAGATTGATCCAAAAGTATCTACTATAGAATAAAGTCATGATCTTACTCAATTGAGTATGGATCAATTGCATGGCACCCTTACTGCCTATGAGATGAGAGTAAATGGTGATACACCACCAAAGAAGGAAGTAGATTTCAATACTAAAATGAAGCCAAAAAATAAGTTCCAAGATAAAAAACCTAAGGAGGATGACATTTTTGATATATATGAGGATGAACTAATTGATTTGAGTTCAAAGAAATTGAAAACATGTTCAGGCAAGTATAAGGGTAAACTACCCATCAAATGCTTCAATTGTGGAGAAGTAGGACATTTTTCTAATAATTGTCCTCATAAGTATAATAAGGATGATGACAAAGAGCTTGATAAAATTCATGATGATGGAAAGAGATCATTCAAGTTTGATAAAAGTAAAAAGGGGTTTAGAAGGTTTGATAACAAGAAGTACTTCAAGGATAAGAAATAATGAATGAAGATGCCAAGGAACATGAATATATGGTCAAGCGTCTCAGTTATCAATTAGAAATTTTGTCTACAATCCTAAAATCTAAAGAAGATGAATGTTTAAGGTATACTTATATGATTATGCCTTTTAAATATGAGTTATATAAGTCTAAAATCAAGGTGAAATCATTTATCAAGTTTGATAAAAGTTATAATGATTTGGATGAGCTCCTAAAGAGTCAAAAGCTAGATAGTGATAGATATGAATGGGGTTTTAATGAAGAGCCCAAGTTGACATGAATGTTAATAAGAGCAAGGTGGATCAACCTTTGAAGACAAATTTTTAGATGAGGAATGAAGGTGCTAGTGGAATAAAGACAAATTAGATTAAAAAAACCAAATGCCATGAGTTATTTAAACTTCAATGGTTACTATTATACTTGTAATCAGTTTAGTCATAGAGCTAGAGAATGTAAGAGACATATTAGAAATGATTTTACATGGAACTATGATGAGGGTCATCACTCAAAAGGTGTGAGTAAGGTTGAGTGCTTTAACTATCTTGATAAGGGACACTTTACTAAGCATTTTTGAAATAAGTTAAGACAAGTTGAGTTTCCATTAAGTATTATTATTTGCTACAACTATGAGAAGATTGGTCACATTGATAGGTCCTATAAGCAAAGGCCATTAAGTCAAAATAAGTTTAATCAAGTTCCAAGAGTGGAAGGAAGAAGGCAAGTTAACTCATGGAAACCAAAGGTGTTAAGTATGCATCATGATGAGACTATAGGTCTAAGTAATTTATTTGCTACGTAGATAATGATATAGAAGGTGAAGAGTGATAAGGGCTCTCATTTTATACTCATATTGTGAATGAATATACCAAGCTCAAGGAGAAGAACAAGGTATTGGTTGAGACTAGTTCTGACATAAGTATGGATCCATGTGAACATCCTACTATTGGTAAGAAAGTTTCATTTAAAAAACATCAATTATCAGTGCTTAGTGATGAGGTTCTAATCTGAAAGGTAGATTCTATAGATGAAAAGGTATGTCATGAATTTATATTAAATCTATGTATGTTCAATCCAATCGTAGAAGAGAAGGAGAATGTTGTAGTAGATGAGCATGTTGCTTCTCTTAAGCCTAAGAAGAAGAAGAACTATAAGCATCATATGACCAAGGAGGAGAATTAATATGAGGTTTTGTGGGAAACTCATGGATTCACACTATTTTAGGATATTTTGAAGTAGGGTATCTCTTTCTATGCTTCTTAAGAGACTCCTTTTAGTGGAAAAGCAAGTATTATTATGTATACATTGTCTATAGGGTTAGAATGGGTATTTTTAGGTGGCCTAATGAGATTTATGCAATGTTAATAATATTTATATTCTTATAAAAAAAAATTTACTTCTTTGTGATGTGTTTCAAGTGATTTCAAGATTTGAATACCGTTTGTGTGCAATTAGAGAATTTTTATTTGCTCTCAAGTTTCCCAGTTTGTGCTTAAGAATATGTAGGTCCTAAAATGGGTTATAGGACGTATGGTTACCAAATATTTTGAAGCTAAAATATTGTTCTATAAGTTTGAAATGGTTGTCTCCAAGTATAAAATAATTTAAAGAGGTGGATGTTGACTAGAAGAAGGTTTGTTGACCTTGGTTATTTTTGAGTTTATAGGGTTTTGGGTTATGCTAGAAAAGTGGTTTGCCTTATGATTTGAGGTATAAATATTTTTAATATATTTAATGGGTAAAATGGGTTATCAAATCAAGTTTCAAAAAGATTTTAAGGTTTTTTTTTTTCAAATTATTCATGTTTTTGTCAAGATGGAGGCCTAATTGGCAAGTTGGTTTATGAAGTAAGTATATTGTAGAGGATGAGCTAGTTGTTTAAAATTGTTGTGTTTGAGGGTGCATATGAGAGTGCTCCACATTTGAAATTTTTGGTCTTGAATATGTGTCTACTAAAATTTTTGGCCTCTAAAATTTGTGGGATCTGAAAGTTCCAGGTAGGGCTACAAGGAGACTAGACAGGCCTAGTGAAGAAGAAGAGTGTTTTTTGTTTAGTTTCTACAAAATAGAAAGGCATGAGTTTTTCAAGGTCAATTCTTAGATTTTTTTAGTGCATGTTTTCTATTTGGTGAGTGGCATGAATTGATTTTGGTGGTTCTTGAGGTAGCTTAAGAGAGAAGGCTAGTAAGTCTATGTGGTGGTTCTTCATGGTGTGTGGAGATCTGAAGATCCTTAGGAGGTGAAATTTCTTATAAATATTAGAGGGAGTCCCTTTCAGATGTTTCTTGGTGAATTCCATCATATTTTAGTAATTTTTTGTGTTTTTCTTTATTGGTTGTAGTGCTTGGTTGAAGAGAGTGTTTGCATGAAGCAAGAGGAAGTTGTCAAAGCAAGAAAAGGTAGGCTCAAGGTAAGGCAGAGTTTTTATCATATTTATAAGATGTTACTCCCCTATTGTTAGTATTTTTAGGTCCTTATGATTAGTTTGTGCCCACTTTTTCATTGTTTCAAAAGCGTTAAAAGTTCCTATTTATGAGAGTGCTTGAAGAGAGAAAAGAAAGGTGAGTTGTATATTGATGGGTGTTAACATCAATGAAAAAGGGGGAGATTGTTGGATAATTATAAACTATGTCATGGTGATTTAATGGAGGTGTCCAAGTGAGTGGATGAAGTGTCTTGATAGTCTAAGTGACAATGACAAAGTGTGTAATATGTTTATCTTAGTATGCTTAAAGTAGGCTTAGTTGATCTCTAGAGTTTAACTTCTTAGAGATAATTAGGGATGAGTCTAAAGTATTGAGAATATGTAATGGGTCATATAAGATGTTTTATATGCTTTGATTGTTTATGTGCATGAGTGGATTTCATCTGGTTGATCATTGTTTTCATTTAGACATTTTGGGTCTAGTGGTAAAAAATTTGAGTAAGTAATTTACTGACATCACCATTACCACATGTGTATTAGTCAAGCGGAATCAGTCATATGGTTGTGATAAAATTTGTACCTAGTTTTTATGTTTTAAAATCTTAGGTCATGTGACTAATCATGATAAAATATATGTAAGTGCAAATTTGGACTCCCAGATAGTTTGATAGTGTTTTCCCATAGCCAAATTTGATTGTGGCAAGAAACATTGAGTAGGTATTTTAATGTAGTCATATTTCACACATCTAGTAGTTTTAGGAGAATTTGATCATATGGGATTGTTTATTTTTGTGAATAGTTTATATGTGCTAAATTTTAGGTCATGCAATGAAGTGATAAAAAATATATGCATGTTCAAATTTGGCCTTCCAACTAGTTTTTGACATAGTTGGCTATGTGGCAGAAAAATCTAAGTGGGAAAATTAATAGAATTATATCTCACATGCACAAGGGTTCCAAGATAATATTGATATATGGTTATATTATCTAATGTGAAGATATCATATGGTCCAAATTTAAGATCATGTCTCTAAATATAGCAAAATTTATTAAGGTCTAAAGTTGGCCTTCCAAGCAGATTACAATGGTTCCCATAGTCTATTTTGCATGATGTTAAAGATCAGGACCAAATGGAGATATAATGGATCATTTGTGATTTTACAATGTATACATGATCATGACACTTGGAACCCTCACATGCCTTTTGATCACTTTTACTATTTAAACATCGAGCACTTGTCCTCATCTCACTGCTTCCTAAGACCTTGGAATAAACATGCTCCATTGATCCTTTTGTAAGGAATTCAATCTTTAAGTTCATTAACCAAAAAACACTTTGAATAATTTAAATAAACATTAAACATATATTATTTAAGAAAATTTAGCTTTAGCAGAAGGGTGTTATGAAGATTGTTATCACTTAAGGGGGACTATAGATCTTTTGGAATGGGTCCATGTGTTTTAAATAATTCATACATTTTTTAGCTTGCTCAGATAAGTCTCAAAGATATGAATGGATATCCATAGGACCTAAAGGTAACTTAGGATTATTTGAAAGAAAGTTTTGCTTAAGTGTAACCCATGTTAGATTCCTTAAGGGTGAAGGCATGTATTGTGGTTGACAAGGAAATATTATGGACTTGATAATTCAAGAATGCTCTATATATAGTGAAACCAAATATGATGGTTTTTAGACTTAAGAGAGACTTGTATGAGATACTTATGTGTATGTGTTCAAAGTGAGGGTTTGAGTGAGAAGAGTATGTGTTGAAGTGAATAAGACATGATAGGTTTGAATTTTTAAGATGTATGACGAGGTATGAGTGTGCATATGAGGATATTTTGAGTGAAGGAGATAGATTGGGGCATGCTTATGTGAGAGGCATGTATGAGATAGAGAGGGAGTTTGTGTAGGGGTTAGAAAATTAGACATCCAATATTAAGTGTTGAAAACATTAGTTCTAAGGTGGAGCTATTCACTTTAAAGGAGAGTATAAATGACTTGATCTTCTTTAGGGGTAGTTGTTCCTTGTGAAATAAGTGTTTCACTAAAGGCCTTAGGTTAGGAGGACTTGATCAAATTTTTTAGTTTAAATGACTTGAACAGACTCTTATTTTTAATCTCTTATAGGAAAATTAATCCATGTTTTGTTATCTTGAGAATGGGTTTTATTCCCCATGAGGGTTTCCCATAGAAACTATGTGTTATGTGTTCGATCTTGTATATGCATTGAATGAATAAGCTCTCTTATTAATATTGATTGATCAAGTTGGTATATAGTTTGAAAGGATTAGAATTAAAATTTAAATATCTAAGCTCACTTAATCACCCCCCTTCTCAATGATTGTACCTCTAAAAACCTTTGCTTTTGTAGTTTTTAGAGCAAAATGACCTCCTGCAGGCCCATCATGAAATTGTTTCAATATCCTTTTCACTTGGTCTTCATATATGCATCTTAGAAGCACTTAATTAAGGTCCTTTAAAAATAATACCCCATCAACCAATGCATAAGGTATGTACTCAAGACTAAAATACCATGTCTTTTCTTTGTCCATACCATGTCGACACTTACCTATTATCAAAAAATGTGTCATCTCATGAAATTAGAGGTTCATCTATTTATGAGTTGTCTTGTGTTACCAAAATAGATTATTTATGTTCATTAAGGTCATCAACCATATGCTCACATAATCCTTTACCTCTTACTATCTTAGTGACTTTGATCTTCATGTCATACTCCATGACCTTGGTAATCCAACCAGCCCTCTTCTCATTCAAGTCTTTGTTAATAATTAAGTCCTTCACTCTAGGATGAGATATTATAAGATATATTTTTCTATTGGAGATCATTGGTTTGAAATTTTGAAGGCTTATTACCACTATAAGGACTTTATTTTCTACTAAAGTATACCTTGCCTCATATCCTTCAAGACTTTGACTAAAAGAAGTAACTAACTGCTCAAGTCCTTCACCATTCTTTTGCATCATAATAGCTAATATATTTTCAATATTGGCAAAGTCATACAATATGAAATTCCTTGAGAAATTAATATTCATGAGTGTGGGTGTTTGGGAAATGGCTTTCTTGATAGCCTCAAATGTTGATTTACTTTCATTGGACCAAGTGAACACTTGGTTCTTCTTCAACATGGTAGTGATGGGTTTGATCAATTTTTCAAAACCCAATATAAACCTTCTCATGAAATTTTTTTTCCCAAGGAAATTTTTGAGTCCCTTCTTGTGCTTGGGTAAGGATAATTCCAAGATGGCACTTATTCAATCAGTATCAATAGTTGATCCCTATTTCGAGACAATATGTCCCAGGATTTTGCCCTCATGGATAGAAAACACACATTTATTAGGATTCAATAAGATCCCATATTCTCTACATCTTTCAAAGATCAATCTTAGGTTATCCAAGTGTTCACTAGTCTTCTTGGAGAAAATTATTATGTCATCTAAGTAAACCAGTGGCATCTGATTCAACAAGCCTTAGAAATCTATGTCCATGGATATTTATAAAGTTGCCTTATCATTTGAAACTCCAAAAAGAATATTCTGATAAGCATATGTGCCCCACTTTGTGGTAAAAAAGTCTTGTATTAGTATTCTTCTCTTACCAGCACCTAGTTGTATCCTGAGTACCCATCCAAAAGAGAGAAGCATTCTAAACCAACAACCATTTGAAGGAGTTTCTTCATGAATGGTAATGGGTAGTGATCTTTTAAAGAGGCCCTATTCAAGTCTCTAAAGTCAACACATAACTAGATCTCCCTATTCTTCTTCCTCATAGGTACCATGTTGGCTACCCATGAAGAGTGCTTGAATGGAAAGATGATATTGGATTTAATCAATTTAGTCAATTGTTTCCTTATAATCTCTTCAATTTTTGGGTTGATAGGCCTTTGCTTCTACCTCATAGGCTTAACATTGGTCTCCAATTTTATAGTATGTTGGGCTAACTTGGGATCAAAGTCTCTTAGATCATTGTATTCCCAAGCAAAGATATCTACATATTCTTTACAAAGTTCAATGAAAGTATGTTTTTCATCCTTAGTGCTTACCTTTCCACGTTTGAGGAGCTTGTCTTTGAGGATAAAAATGATTTTTTATTTCTCCTCATCATTTGAAATTATTACCTTATCTTTCCTCATATGATCTCCTTCATGGAAAAACCCTTCAAGGATGACCAGCCCTTTAGGAAGCTTGTTAAACCTCAAATGAATAATTTGATCCTCATACTGATGTTGGAACCTTGGTTTATTAAGAAAAATTTAGCTTCTTACTACAAGAAACAAGTAATATGATGGTCACTATCGAATACCTACCAATGATCTTCATTGTCTAGCATTGATGGTCTTACCATCTCTTTAACATGTGGCTACACTTTGTACTTCTTCAACTCATTTGGGATGTCAAACTAAGCTCTCATAGATTCCAACCTATTAGCATGTTGGTTTTGGTTCCTTGTCACTACTTGGATGTTTAAGGCCTTACAGTCTTTAATTATATCCCATGCTTTATGTTTGTAGGATTTAATCAATGGATTATTTGTGGTGTTTTGTCCTCTAACCTGATATACCATCAACTCACTATCCCCATACACTTGTAACTATTTGATCCCCCTCTTACTAGCCCACTGAACGCTATGGATAAGGCCCTCATACTCATCTGCATTGTAATAAAAACTAAATTGGAACCTATAAGAAGAGAAGTATTTATCATTTGAGGGAGATATTAACATCACACCTACATCTACCCCATATTTGCTCCTTCATCCATCAAATAATAATTTCCACAAACCACTAATATCTTATTATGGCCTAATGAGGGATGAAATGGAATCATTCCCCTCATGCAAGAATTAGACACCCAATAAAATATTAGTTGTGCTCTTAGAATGGGTGTCTAATTTTTGACCAACCAAGTGTTCATCTTCATCAAGGATGTTAAAATTAATGTTTGGGCTACTTTGCCCATAAGGTTCTATGTGAAATTTTTCAATAATCTTAGCTTTTATAGACACATTGGTCCTATACCTTATCCTGAAATCCATGTAAGACAAATTTACTTCTAGATAATCCTTGATTTTTATTGTGAAGTTTCTAGATAAGCATAAAGCAAAATGAGGAGGCACATCTAGAATCAATACGTCTTGAGCCACTGAGACACTAAGGCAAGCATGTAGGGTCAATTTTAGACATTTTATAATGTTAGATGGTTTTGTTGAAGATTCATAAATCTATAAAAAAAAACCCTTACATTGGGGTTAATACGTCAAACCAAGTTGATCTGTTATTGACTTTGGCATCACTGAAGTACTTAATCCACTATTTATCATGTAGTTATGTACCAAGGAGTCACCAATTATCATAGAAACGTATAATGGATGAGGTTTTACCACCTTATTTGATTGCCATTCATTAGGTCCCTTGGTTGCATTGGTGAGAACCACATTTTCCTTGCTTGATAGCTTTTTAGAAACATTGATCTTTGATAAATCTTCTTGTAGGATATCCACTTGACCAAGCATAGAAATCATGTCCCACATTGGCACACTCATGTTGGAATTTTTCATTTGTTCAATAATATTGATGGGAAAACCACCAAATTTTATTTGTGCTTTGGGAGCCACAATTGTACTTTGAATTTGTAAGCTTTGGGGCATAAAGCCATTCCCTTGATTTGTATTCCTTTAAGATATTAGAACCTTTGGAGAAGTATGTTTCTTTGGCTTTAATATTAATGGATTAATAGTAGGAGGATATTTTACTGCATCTTGATTACCATCCACATTCTTTCTTTTGAACATTTTAGTAGCTGACACTAAAATGTATGCCTCGCTAGAATTAGCTTTTTGATTGAGTGCATAACACTCTTTTTGCTCATATTTAACCATTGTAGCATCCAACTGGTTTGGTCTCTCATTAGGCCCCTAGCCTTTTTGAATCCCTTCTAATTTTTTCATCATAGTTAATTCTATGTTCTGAGCCATAAGAGCTTCATTGTATCCATAGCTAGAAGCCTTATACCATTGATCATTGAAAACCTGATTGAACTCAATGTGTAAGACAATGGATTGACTAAAATACTAATTCCAAAGCATGGTACCCTCACTTTATTGAGAAATGTTGTTTTTAGTAGGGACCAAAGTATTAGAGGTGGTTGAAACATTTAGATTATAATTATTTTTCCTAACATAGTTTGGTTGTCCTTGTCTTTGGCCTTGTCCTTGGAAATTTCCTTTATAGGGTAGCTTATTTATTTTATAAGATTATTGTTGAGGCTAATAAGGAGATTGATAAGGTATATTAAATTGGGCTTGCTACCTATTCACATTCACCAATTCATTCCTAAGGATTTAAACATGCTCTTAAGCTCTTGGAAGTTCTTATACTCTTGGGAGACATTAGATTGACTAGTTGAAGCTTTTTCCTACTATGGTGTAAGTAGGGAAGCAAGTGTTAGCATATGAGGAATGGTATAAATGGGAGGAATGGAAACAAAATTTGGTTGAATCTTAGGAAATAAAGGCATTGGTGGCCTAGGTTTAAGCTTATTAGCTTGTACTAGACAATTCTCTACTCTGATTGCCACCTCATAAGCATCTGGTATTGTGTTTCCTCCCATTGACTGAATCATTACTATAATATCACTATTGAGAGATTTTAGATAGTAAAGGAAAGCAGAGTTAATATTAGGCCTAATAGAGATTGAAATTTTATCCCATGTCTTCCAAAACCTAGTATTAAAATCCTACATAACCTCATGAGGAGCCCTTCTTATTGTGGTTAATTATTCTACAAGTGACAAGTGGTCACTCTTATCTTAAAATATCTTACACAATGCATCACCTAATTGATCCCATGATTTAATGGAGTTAGAAATAAGGTTTCTATACTAGTCTAAGGCTTTTCCCTTGAGTGAAATTGCCAACAACCTAATGGCCACATTTTCTTCATTTATGTCATGAATATTGTAAAAGTTGGCTATATCTCTAAGGTGCTCAAAAGGGGTTGTAGATGTAAAGTAAGGAACACTTTTAAGATCTATCACTAAAATGGGATCATACTATTGGAGGTCTACAAGACTCTAACCATTGAAATCCATAAAAGGGAAAGCTCTAGGGGTTATCATGGTAGTAAAAGGACCCAATAAAGATCTTCTTGTAGAGGTAGATTTAAAAATTAGTTTAGGAGGAAATTTGTCTTTGTATGAATGAGTGTTAGAAAATATTAACCTTATTACTAATTTTAAAGGTAATTCAAAAAAATCAAAAGGAATACCACAGAAGTTGAACTTGTAGTCATCTTTGGTATGAAATATAGCTACTACTCTACCTTTAGAATGTTGAGTTTTCTTCGAAGTCACCAAATACTAAAAGATGAAATCTATAACCACTATAAAGTGATCAAACCAACATCAAACTTCACCAATATTCTTTGAAATTGGTCTCATCGGGCATGCCAAAAACTATTGTGGACTTAATTTGCACCCTTGGAGGGGTTTCTTTAGGCTCCCTCCAACCAAGCCAAAAATTTAAAACAACCTTGGGTTGTGGGTATCCTATAGTGGGGTTGAACCTTTGATGAAGGTTAGATTCCTCTTGGTGGATCACCTAAACTAACGCTTCTTATAGGAAAAGGGATAGATAAGGGGTAAATATTAATTAAGAGAGCTAAAAGGGTGATGCACCAAATTTTTAAAGGAGAACCCATAAAAGCATGAAATAAACACTAATGCATCATAATACAATCCTCATTGACTATAATAAATTAACCTTCATCAGATCCAAATAGTCTTCAATCCCTCTCATTGGCTTAGAAACATACTAGAAGACAAGAACTTGTTGAGGATGATGAGTCATGATCTATTAAAAGGAAACAGTCTCCAATGAGTTTTGAAATTTCATTGAATGTTCCACTTTCTTTTCTCAACCTCCAAACTCTCCATCTTCTTAATGAGCTTACAACACTATGCTTCATCTTGATGTGTTCTTTTGTTATTTGGTGTCCCTTCTAACACTCCTTTCACAATCATAACCCTATCCCTACTCTAAACCCTAAACATGGGTCTATTGTAAATTAAAACCAATCCCATTTATTGGTTTTCATATAGTCATAATCTCAGTAAAGACCCACCAGGCTTAGTCTCATTTCAATATCTAGTAGCCCATTTTTGATCTCTATTAGGTTTAAATGGAACTATTCTACCCTTGAGCATTATGGAAGTCAAGAACTCATTTTACACATGGATCCCTTTAAAGATTGATGAACACAATCATGAAATAACACTACAACACCAAAAAATATGGCCTATAGGTTTTAAATCTTTAAACCAGGGGTCTAAACTAAGATTTAATGGTAGCATATGAATTTAAAGAACCTGCTCTGGTAGCCTAGATCATATTTTGATCTCACATTTATACATTTGCCTGCCTAAGTAGTGAAATCTTTTAATCTAATTTATCCATCTATATAGCATCTCCTTGCCATGATATTTATTTCATTTTATAATAATGACCATTGCCACTTCAGACACATGTCTTCATCCTGTTCCACCTTAGAACTTCATCAAATTTTATCCATAGATCTCCTTGGGAGTCTTTTGGCTTTAACTTTCAATGCTAGCCATTGATCTTTGATCTACATCTAAGATTGTGACACATGGTAACCCCTTGTTCCTTATATGGACCCTAATGTCAGTCTCCATCTATTTAACATGCTTATACCACATGGTGGCCTCTCATGAAATTTAGGCTCATTGACTTATTGACTTTTCTTTCACTATCAATCTCCAATTGCATGATTGAGTGTGCATCATCTATCTTTGATATTCATGATCAAATATGCATTATTGATCTACTAATTCATTATGATTATGGCACTTATCATCAATGCATTCAATCCTAAGATCCACTAACCTTTTTGACCTTGTTCTCACCATTATATCTTCATTTACATGATTGAATGCATTTTTTTCATCTATCTTGACTTATTGACTTGGATGAGAACCCACGTGTCATTGATCTTTGATCTGATCAAGTGAGGTTTTGACACTTGGTATCCCTATGTTCTTTTTCAAGATCATATTAAATATTTTTTAATCAAAAAGGCTATTTCTTGTGGATTTAATTTGACTTCCCCCAGTACGCCTCACACTTCTAGATCATTTTTGAAGGCATATACTCATAATGGAACTTGTAAATTATTTTACTCAAATGAATCAGGCATATCATGACTAAGTTTAGACATTTTAAGGTCACCAATTATGAACTAGCTCATTATCTTATTTGTGAAAACCAATTCCTTTATTGGTCTTCTATATAATTTTACTCATTAAGAAGAGATAATTAAGCGAAAACCCTAAAGGGATTAATTCTTTCCCTTGATCCTCAAACCATAGTTGTAGATGAATATTACTTAGGATATGGGTAAAAGATTCGTATGTAGGCCAATTTTGGACAAAAATAAGCATTAAATAAATTTCTAAAGAAACATTTTGTTTAACACTATTAAGGGGTTTGCTAAGATCAACTTGAAGATTTTTGATACTACATCAATACCCATTAAAACACTGATAATATTGTTTGTACATGTGAAAAGGCATCATCTATAACTTCATGAATTTTATGGTGCCCCAATAATAAGTTTGAATCCTTAATAAAAACATAAATAACTAAATTATGAATTGAGCATTTCTCTTGCATGATTGTTGTCTGATTTCTAGCATTTCCTAAGTTGTTTCATACCCCCTATGTAATTTACAATTTTATCTGTCTAAAAAATGTTTCTCCTAAACATCACTTATTGACTACCATATATTATTGATGAGATATCTAAAGTAAATTTTGTATTTACCATTGCGAGAAATTTAGTATTACTGAATCCATGTAACATCGAATGAAAAATATATTTGAACAAGGTCAAATTATCCAAACATGGAATGTAAATGATTTGAATTGAGAGTGATGATATAATTAACTAACATGGTGAAAAATACATCAAAAATATCATCAATTTATTTTTGAAAAATAATCAATCATGCCAATTAAATGTAATTAGTATATTTTTTTATCTTACTACACAGGTGTTTTTCATGAGTAGATATGGTTTCCCATTTTACATAATTCAACTTTGGGAAGTACCCTATTAAAGTATGTGCTTAAATTTCCAATTTTCATTATAATTTAAATATGAATTATAAAAATAAATAAATATTTGTATCACTTCCCATAAATATAGGATAAATTTAAGTAGCTAGAACTAAATTTTTGATATAGCCACTTCTTTTGCCAAAACTAATTTTTAAATAAATGACATTATTTTTGACACGGTCATAGTTAGTAGAAAATTAAAAAAACTAAAACAACATTAGAATCTATAAGTACTCACCCTCCCCCCTCCTATAATATTACATTTACTTGTTCCATTATTATATATTTAATCCATGGAAGAGTATATGCTACCATTAAAGATAAATGATGCATAAGAGAAATAATAAAAGAGTAATATAGTTGTACTAGTGGCAGGGGCACTAGAAAGCTTCCAATGTTCAAAATTTTGAGTGAATAATTACTCAATACATTTATTTTTTATATTATACCTACTCCTTATGATTTAATAATTGCATAATACATATTAAAGCTACATGTCTCACAACATGCACCCTTGAATAATAAGTGGATGAACACAAAAGTACACACATTGAAGTTTATTTGGTATTGAATATTATTAAATATAAGTGACATATTACAATAATAGTTTGTAAATTTATAATTACCAAAGTATATTATCCATAGGTACATGTTCATTCAACAAATATTTTGGTATATAACTTTCAAAAAGTTATAATATATACTCAATACACATGCACACACCCTGGTTTAGGTGGATTGAAAGGGATAAATTTATTGCCACACTAGTCATGAGGTCAAAACCTAAGTAAAACATTAAAAAATATGTTTATGGTAAATTTAAAAGGATCCCTTGGTGTCATAAATGGAATCTCATGCACCAAGTTAACACCTAGTAAGGTAAAGACCAAGAGAAAACCTTTACCTTAGATAGATAGAAGGTTGGATGCATTGATACATGGATGGATGGATAGATATATGGATAGATACATAGATATATAGGGTATATAGATATATGAATGGATATAATATATAAAATTATTTCACTTGAGAGTGATGACATAATAAATAATCCATCAAAAAAATCATCGATCACTTTGTATAACATGAACAAGCCTGCCAATTAATTGGAATTGATATATGTGACACTTCATTTTAATCACCTTCGTGTCTAAACTAAAATCAAGATTAATTTTCCATAATCACATCCAATTTTAACCAAAAATCACCATTAGACTTAATTTACTTTCACAACTATTATTTTAGCCCAAAATCACAATGACACATCCTTGATTGGGGTAATGGATCATATTGAAACATTAATCTTACTGAGTGCATCCCAAATTAAATTAACCCTTTTCAAGTTTCTTCATGATGAAATTAAATGAATACTTTATTGGAAAATAGAAACATTACAAAAAATACACCATTCTTCTAATTATTGATTAATCCCTCTTAATCAAGTCTAATCATTCCTCTAATAGGAAAATACATGGATTTGGAATTATCCTATTTTCCTAAATTTAAAATTAGAATATTACCTCACAAATAGATGATGTCATAATTCAAAGTGTGTAAGAAAGAAAATGTTATGACATTTCTTACACCCCTCTTACTCACTCTTCCTCTTACACCTCTCTTACACACTCTAAAATGGCTCATCATTGCACTTTTCTTCTAACATGCCTTCCATACTCTAAAAGGCCTTAAATGGCTTATCTTACACACTCCATGTGGGTGATCATGAGATATTTATCTCAAATCAATAGTTCACAAAGATCCAAAAAGTTTATAAATAAAAGGGCCTTTGGCCATTATAAACAAGCTTTTTCATGAAAACTTACTCTATCAAATTATACAAGGGGCTTTAGCTAATTCTCATGCCAAAGCCAAGCAAAGAAAAGAATCCATTGTAGACAAGGAAAGGTTCTTCCCACATGAGGAATCAAGAATTATAAAATACTTCTAAATCTACAAGTTGAGCTTAACCTCTTTAGATCGATTCTCAAGCAGATATTCTAAGGAAGTATAAATGGGGTTTTTATCTTCTAATATTCATTTCTTTCTTGTTTTCCACATAGCTCAACTTATGGATTATGAATGAGATGTTAGTTCTTCAATATATTTTTATTTTTTTCACTAAAATATTGACTAACCTCTCTTAGATTTTTAATCTACAGTATATCACTCCTAGTGGGACCCAAATGATATGATGCATCACAAAAGCTTTTCTAGATCATTTACATTCTTATAATTACTAGAATTAGCCTTACAAACAAGCTAATTCACTCTTTTTTCTTTAAAATTTTGTTAAAGTTTGTTCTATACCAAATAGTGAATTTGTTACTATGTAACTATGAAATTGGAATCATCTTTAGTGAAATAATTTGTTGTAGTGGTGAAATCATCTTTAACTATTTTCTCCATTTTTGACTAATTACAAAATTGTAAGATATCTTCAGTGAAATCAATTTCACTATAGAAAAATCATTTAAAATCTATAAAATACTTTAAACACCTTTTTTTATTATGTTTTCTAAATAATCACAAATTCATAAACAAAATCAATGAAATCATTCTATCTATTAGTGAAATCATCTTTGTGTTATTTTTTTTATGTTCTGATTATTCTATCTCTGTAGGTTCTAATCACAAAATTGGAATAAATTATGGTGAAATCATTTTCATTTTGGTGAATTTTTTTAACAACATTTTTAAAATTGTAGTTAACCTTAGTGAAATAATTACACTTAGTATCGAAATCATTATATAGATTTTCTATCTATTTTCTACACAAGTCAATAATTATGAAATCGTCAACCCTAGTAGTGAAATTGTGTTTAGTAATAACAAAATCATTTTTTGAATTTATTATGTTTTGTGTGTAGGATATAGTAGTGATATTGGAAGACTAAGTAGTGAAATTGGTTTGTGAATTTGTGAAATCATTATGTAAGAAGTCTGAGACTTAAACAAACTCTCTTTCAAGCTCCTTATTGACTCAAAACCACATTTATCAAACTTATAATCATTTTTTCCATAGGACCTTATCCAAATAAGTGGTATTTTAACTCAAAAAAATTAATACTACTTCATATTTTTATTTGGTAATTAAAACAAATTCACATTTCAATTGGGTTATAACAAAACTTTTTCATTTTCATGTTATTTACTTTCTTTGAAGTTTTACTTATTGCTTGATTATTTTATGGGGTTTTTTTATGTATATGCTCTCCCATTTTTGGGTGACTCAAAAATGTAAAGTTACTATATGCCTTCTACCATATTTTTCATTTGACTGTGTGGGGTGGAGTTCATCACCTTCCTGTAAATCTTAGGTGTGTGTTGAATAGGAAGTCATATCTTAGCATCATGTCAAACCTTGTTTATCTAGTGGGTTATACAAATTCAAGAGAATTTCCATCATGAAGGCCTAAATTTATGTTTTCACATCATTATGTGAGGAAATAACCCCAAGGAGTTCTTTCTAATACTCTAGGCCAGAGTTCTTTCCAATACTTTAGGCCAAGGTGTGGTTCCCTTCAAAGGATAAATCTTGGAAACAAGATTTAACTTCTTCATTGATGAACTTGTGCCCACGTACTATGAGGTATATAGGGACCATCTATAAATCTAAGTAAAATTATAAGTAAACCCCAAATTCAGTAACACTTCATTTAAACCCCTATGATTGAATTGGTTGTGAAGGGATAATACATTCCCATGAATGGACCAATATTGGATTACTTCTTAGATGCCTCTTTTGTTATGGATCATTCATTGACACAATGTTACAAAGATAACAACCCTTGAATATTACCTTACTTGTATGGACCTTTTGAGAGAAGGGTAGGGTTAAAATAACACCAATAAATTACAATAATTTCTTTAATGAACATTTAAATTTCATAATCCTCTATCAAGGTGAGCATTTCAAAGGTTCAATGAATGATATGCAAACTCACTTCAGTTACTAAATTTACTTTATAATTCTTATGTGTTTTTTTTAAATTGTTGTGTCCAAACTTTGTTCATACTTAAGACCAAATCAAACAAACCAAGTCCAAGTCTAAATAATTTTTATACACACATAATGAGTTGTTAAAACTTGGTCTAAATACCTATCTTACTTATCCAAACTATGTCATTAGGTTTCCCAATTAAAACTAAAAATCTTGTCCTAATCCAAATCACAGCTTCACTTACCCATTCAAGACCAAAAGTCTAATTTATTGTCTAAATTTTTTTATTATGCCATTCATTTTAATCTAAACCTAAATTCAAATCTAAGTGCCAATTTTAATCAATTTTATTTTCAAATTCAAACCAATTCCAAGACCAATTTCCAATTATAATCAAATTATGCCAAAACCAACTTTTAGAAGTCAAAACGTTTAAAGCTTAGTTCAAAACTTGATTCACCATTATCAACAAAATCCAATTATTGTGCCAACCTTCACACATTTCAAATTTTCTAAAGTGCCTCAAATAAATCATGTCTCCTTTATTTGTTCATAAATTCAAGTTTACAAGATCAAAACCTTTCAAAACAATACTGAATTCAAATATTTCAAAAAATTTAAACATTAAACATTTTATACTTGAAACCATTGTGCCCAAAACTTGTGAACATACCATTTGAGAAACATGTTTGAATCATTAAAATTGGCATACCTTTGATTCTAAATTGACATTTGTGTTAATGTAAGCCAAACATCTTACCTTAATCCAATTACAAATTGATATTCCAAGTGAGGTCATGTACTAGGTCAAAACAATGTTTAAAAGCATTCAAAACCTTTTCAAGGTGAAGATCATAAACTTAGACGTGCCTAAATACATGCATAGTGGGGAAATTTACAACCCCTCATTTAATGAGGAGGTGGTTTATAATCCCTATGGGTATGATCAATATGTAGATGATGAATAAGATCAATAATACATGCCAATGTGTCATCTAATGATGAAATTGAACATCATAACCCATACCTTCCAATTATATCACCTAATATTGAATAAGACCAATACCAACCATGCATTTCACATATACTATTTGATATTGAGCATATACATAATCTGATATACCTTTTAAATGTGCCACCTAGTGATGAATATCAATAAAATCAATTCAATCAATAATTATTTGACAATAAATAAGAACATCTTGTTAGATTATTGGAAATGGGAACAAAGTTTACCCCTGGTTTTCCTATGGAGGATGTACACTATTTGGTTAGAACACCTAAATAAACACCTCTTAAGTTAATAGAAAACCAATCTTCCTCTATCCAAGAGTAAACTTTCAATCAAGCCCTAATGGTGTTTGACAAAATAAATGGTCAATTAGTTGACCCTCTCACACTATTGATTCTAAAATATAACAAACTAATCTAGTTATAACTAATTTAGCTAACTCCTTGGCCACATTAAAATTTCAAAATACCACATTATTAGAGTGAAATCCTCTAACACAGCAACCATTGGATTTGTATACCTATCCCATATATAATCTAAATCCATTTGCCAACAAAACATTAGTTGCAAAAATGTTTAGCACACCCATAATTGAAACCAATATAGTGAATAATCCTAATTCATATCTTTTGTAGATTATACCTAATGTGTGGTGGATAGCTCTCAAATGAAATATTTTAAGCCACATTAGGTACCATCTAAAACTCAATAGAATATTATTCCATCTTCTCCATGACCTCTTCCTTCTAACATTCTAAGTACCTTACAACAACAATTCACAAACCCATCTAATCCATAATAATAGGTTGGAAGTACCCCACCTTAATAGGTGGTGATCAACATCCCACCTTCACAAGGGGTGACCATTCCTTTACTTTAACAAGTGGTAACTAATCCGTACCTTAATAGGTGGTGACCAATATTCCATTGCAAAAAGTGTTGATTAACCCCAAACCAATGTTGTCTAACCAATAATGTGTTTCTATTAGTCAACCACTTACCATTTATATTCAACAAGGAGCCTCTTCAAGTCAACAACATGTACCCCTTATGAGACATATTCTTAAGAATCAACAACAAATTCCCCTCTAAATTTATCAAATTTTGTATAATACCAATAGAACATTCCTCCAAGTCTTAGTTCCTTCCAAATCAATATCACACTTAGCAACAAGTGCCTTACAAGTCCCCTATCAACAATACAACTCTAATCAAAGAGTAAATATCCTTGGTAGAACCAAATATGTATGGATTTCTCAATATTATATACCACCTCTTTATTCAGGTCAAAGTAGTGTACCTTTGAGTACTCAACAAAATTTCCCCACTTTCTCTTACTCTCCTTTTACTTTTTAGGATTTGTAGCAGTCAAATATGTATTTTCATCCATTTAGGTAAGAAATCAAAATAATAATTTTAAATTAGATGACATATGATATAAGCTATGTTTAGATACTTTTTTTGCATCATTTTGAGATGCCCAAATTTGAAAATACAAAGGGAAAGGTGATCCCAAAGAGCATATAAAAGAGATTTTCATTGCATGCCAATAATTTACATATATCTCTATGTACCTACTTCACTTGTTTCCCCATAGTTTGGCTAGGAATGCCTTAGAATGGTTTCATGGTCTACCTAAGAATTTTATAGATAATTTTGATGACCTATTAAATAGATTAGTGCAACACTTCTCTGTCAATGACAAACATGAGATGACTATGGTTGATTTATCTCAGACTAAACAAAGAGAAAGAGAAATATTTTATACTTATTTATAATGATGGTGTTGATTAGCTAATCGAAGCCCACATAATCTCCCTAAAAAATAATTATTTGTAATGTTCACTACCAATCTATAGTTTTAATAGCTCATAGCCTCAAGCCTATTTACATCAATACATTTTAAGAATTTATTTCCAAGGGAATACAGATTGAGCAAGCCCTCATAAAAAAAGGGATAATCAAGTTTTACTCTCAAACTAAGCTCATAATATATCTCAAACACAAGTTATTGTGTAAGCATAATCAAGTACATCAAATTAGCCTAAACCATCCAACAAGAATATAAATGTCATAGGAGATGGGGTAATTGAATCTCAATATGTACAAATGGTGCAACCACTTCTTATTCAAGTGAACCCACATACTCAACCTCTTGATTTAAAAATACCACCTCTAAAAAGAGGTCATTATCACAACATATTTTTTAGTAATCTTCGTGAGCCAATGGAGATGTTTTTCAAAAAACTAGCTACCACTAACATGATCATTTAGATTGTGCCAAACCATTTCTAGGAAACTATCCTAAACTTGATTGGTATAATGAGAATTAATTTTATGATTTTCATTGGGTTAAAGGCTATTTCATTCATAGATGTGTGCAAATTCATCATCATATTCAAGATTTACTTGAAAGTGGTGAAATAGCATTGGATGATGTGGCCACAACATTTAATCAATATTTGGGTATCTAAAAAAACCCCTTTTTCATATCATAATGCCCATAACAATCAAAATCAGCATTAATCTCACAACCAGAATCAAAATAGACCTCTTCACAACTAGAATTAGAAATAGAACTAGCAACAACAAAACTAAAATTAAGGTCAAGATACCCATTACAATCAAGTTAATTATAAAAATTTCCCTTATGACTAAAATTTTGTAGGTCACATTAGTAGTGGACATATCAATACCATTAAGATGAATCCTAAGCCAATTTCAATCAATACCCAATGACCTTCACTATCCATTTTAGGATCTCTACCTCTATTTGTTAGTAATCGTCATGTGGATCATAATAACCCAAATGCTAATCAATAGCCAATAGTTACCATTTCAGGCCTACACTCCCCTTCTTATAATTATAATAACCCCCTACTAGATCGAGGTTTCATAATCTCAACTCAATGTTCTAAGGTTACCATTCAAGGTCCTACATGTTTTTCCTCCAAAAATCCTATTCAAGGTCTTCTACCTTAGAAGACCAATCCAATTGATCTTATTAGTGACAAACATTATGATATTGTGGTATAACTACAAAATACATCGATGAAATTTTCTAGTTTAGATCTTTTTCATACATCAAATGTCCACAAGAACACATTGAATGAGCTTCTAATTTAGTCTAAGGTCCCAAGTGACATTACGCCTAATAAATTTCAAATACTTGTGAGTCATATGGCTCCCCACCAATAACTCACCTTTGATAAAATGGATATGTCATCCCTTATTTCTTTTAATAATAACCCAATTTACATAGAAGAAATCATTTCCTAGCATAAAGTTAAATATTCCTCATAGATAATGGTTCAGGGCTAAATACTGTAACTTTGAATCTAGTCAAACATGAACTACATAGTAGCAATATTTACCTAGATACCATAACTATCAAAGCATATGATAATGAGTATCAAGAATCTCAGTGTACTATTTGTTTACCTATTACCATTGGGCCTCTAACCCATGATACTTTGTGTCATGTTCTTGATTTAGAGATATCATATATTTTTTTTCTTGGGTGACCATAGATTTATGAAGTATGTGTTATACCTTCTAATCTTAATTAGTGTATCAATTTTCCCCAATCTCTATTAGAAGTTTATTGTTCCTGGTAGCCTATAGTTGTACCGATTCTGTAAACACTTGGAAGTAGAATTTAAAAGCTATAATTGTCACTTTGGCATAGTTCTTATCCCCAAGAAGGAAAAGGATATAGTTGATCAAATACTTGAGTCCAATTATGTGGATCCAAGCACCCTTTCATCCACTTCATATACATCACCTATTATAATATCCAATCATTTTACCTTTTAAGATAACGGCCTTGGGGAATACAAAATTTGTATTTTTTTCATCTAATGAAGTTTCCTAAGACACCCAAATCATATGGTAGACCTAAAGTGAAATCTAATAAAATGGAATGGCATAGAAATGATGATTCTCATTAGAAAGGATCTATGATTTTCATGAAAACCACTTCCCAATAGCAAGAAAAAATCAAGGTCTATGATGATTCATGGTTATATAATGATGATTTTATCACTTTCTACCAAAACACAAAATATCCTATTCCAAACAGGATAATGGATAATCAATCCTATAATGGAAAAGGCCTATGGGCAAAATTAAAAGGATTTATTGAGATAGTATCAATTGCAAAAAATAAAGGAACTTGAGGTATTGGCTACAAACTACCTAGAGGTGACCCCTTAGATCTTAAAGGTGACTCTAATTTATCATCTAATACTAAAAATACTCATAGTGATGTAGAATCCTACTATAGCATTTACAATGAGTTGGTTGACATTAATCTATTCAACCCAAATATAATCTATACCATTACTTGTGTTCCATCTTATTCCCCTCTTTTCCTCTATCATCCTCAATTGATCAATTAGGACCAAAAAAAACTCATACATATCTTTAGATGATTTTTATAATGATGAGGCAATCTATGAATTCTTGGGCCTCAGATATAATTTTACACTTGGTGATCACAAATAAGGATTTGATATTACATTGGACCCTACTACCTATTTTGGAGAGTAGGTGAACTTCTTTAGTCACAAGTAAAAGAAAATTAAAATCAAACATTGAGGTCCCAAAGTGAAAACCTCTTTGAGGCACTTTTTAACCAGGGAAAAAGTAAATCAAAAGATGAGTCCCATGTTTAGGTGCCATTAGATGGGTAATTTCACCCTCTTTTAGCCCAAGCCTCCCCTAGTCCTAGAACTTCATGCTGATCAAGAATCAGTTCAAAGGATCATAAATTATTTGATCAATTAGCTTAAGATATCCTTCAAGTCTTTGTAAAATGGCCTTTGCCAGACCTTGGTGATTCATATTATTCCTACATGAGTGAAGTTGATAAGCCATCAATCCACCAGATGAAGATGAAGACCATTGTACCACATTGCCAACTATTCTATGATATGGTTCCACATTGATTATGGAGGATACCACTAAAGTCAATATTGGAACACCTTCCAATCCCAAATGGATCAAACTTGGACCATTCCTCACTGAAGAGGAATGTGAGCTTATTACTTCTATCCTTTAGGATTTAATTGATATTTTTTCCTCCCATTATTTATATTTGTCTAATTTGGATCCTAATTTAATTTTAAATCACCTTGTTGTACACCTTAATGCTAAGACAATCAAGTAAAAGTTGAGAAAAATGCAACCCCACATAATCATACTTATCAAGAAAGAATTAGAAAAAATATTGGAGGTAGGGTGTATGCATTATATATATTATTTAGAGTGGATATGCAACATATTTATAGTCAATAAAAATCCACAAGGAATTTGAGTATGCATTAATTTATAAGATATCAGTAAAACATGCCCAAAGGATGACTTTCCTTTGCCCAACATTGATATGAATAAGGACTCCATAACAATATCTAAGATGTAATCTCTTGTATATGGATTATTAGGATATAATCAAATCAAAATTGCACCTGAATATGAACACATGATAATATTAACCATTCTATGGGGAACATTTTACTATCAAGTGATGCCATTTCGCTTCAAAAATTCTAGTGATGTATACCAACATGTAATGACTATCATTTTCCATGGCATGATATTATTAAAGACTATGTCGATGATATTTTGGGAAAATTCAAGACTAGAGCAGGACATGCATATGTATTACATATAATCTTTGAAAGTCTTCATGAATATAAAGTAAGGCTTGACCCTAAAAAGTGTGTATTTGGTGTTATTTCAGGCAAATTTTTAGGTTTCATTGTCTCTCAGAGAGGCATTAAAGTCTATCTATACAAGGTTAATTCCATTACATAAATGTCTTCACCTTCTAATCTTAAGCAGCTTTACACCCTATAGAGAAAGATTTAATCTATCAGGTGGTTTATTTCTCAATTGGTAGACATATGCCATCCCTTCACTCATCTTCTAAAAAAGGGTACCATTTTCTCATGAAATGCCAACTATAAACATGCCTTTAAGAAATTGAAATAATATCTATCAAATCCACCTATTTCACTCCATTGACACCTGGATAGCTATTAATTTTATATATCTCAGTGACTAAATGTGCTTTGGGGGCACTCTTGGCACAATAAAATGATCAAGATAAATAAAAATTTGTATATTACTTGCACCGTACATTGGTATCCTATGAACATAATTACAAGTCATTTGAAAAGGCTTGATTAGCCATGGTGTTTTCCACCCAAAAGTTGTAACATTGTATGCTCGACAACAAAACCATTATCATTGCCAAAGTGGACCCACTCAAATAATTAATTTTGAAGGTAGCTTTGATTGGTCATATGACCAAATGGATCATGGTATTAAGTGAATTTGAGATTGAATATGTAAATCAAAATGTCATTAATGGGCAAGCACTTGAAAATCATCTTGTCAAATCACCCTTCTTAGATACCAAACTACTCATATATAACTTCCCTAAGGAGTCAATCATGGCTTTAGATTACATTTCTTCTAAGCCTCAACATTGAACCCTTTACTTTAATGGTTCCTACACTTATCATGGATTAGGAGCTAGTATTTTATTCATACCTCCATAGGGGGGTCTTATTCCCAAAGTATTCCACACTGGTTTTTCTTGTACCAACAATATAATAGAGTATGAAACACTCATTTCAAGGCTTCATTTAGTAGTATAATGGAATATCAATAAATTACATGTTCATGGATATTCTTAGTTGATTATCAACAAGGTGATAAAATAATACCATACCAAACATGGAAAGCTTATTCCTTACAAGAATATGGTGGATCATCTTAAATAGAGCTTTGAACACGTCTAATTTAAATAAATTTCAAGGGATAGAAATATAACTATCGATGCAATGGAAACAATTGGTTTACTAATAGTAATTATTGATCATGTTATAGACTACCAGTTCCTTATTAAACATCTCTTAAGGCTAGCGCATGAATGTTTTGAATCTTAAATGGTATGTGATATCATTAGTCCCATCTCACCTTGGTAATATAAAATATATGCTAACATTGATGACAACATTATCCTTCCTAAATTTTCCCATCAAAAATAAAAATCCTTCATTTATGACTTCTTGTTATACCATTCTTGCTACCACACTCTATCATAAAAGTTATGATGGAACTCTACTTCATTATTTAGCTTTGATAGAGTCTAGATTAGTGCTTAAATAAGTACACAAATGGATTTACAAGGACCACACTAGTGGACTGGTCCTTACTAAGACACTCCTACATACATGGTATTACTAGCCCACTATGAAATTTGATGCATGTGCATATGTAAAAAAGTGTGTAGCTTGTTAAAAGCATGCCAATATCATGCATGTGCCAGCTCAGCCACTTTAGACAATCAATATGCCATGGTATTTTCCACATGGGGACTCAATCTCATAGGTAAAATCAATCATGCTTCTTTAGATGGCCATAAATATATCTTTATTGTAACTAAATATTTTACAAAGTGTGTTGAAGCCATTGAAGCGAATTTCAAAATTCATCCTCAACTATCTCATTTTCCACTTCATTATTCCCTCTTATCTCATTTATTATAATGGTAACTCCTTTAAAAATAAGGACATCAAATCCCTATGTGCCAAATACCATATCAAACAACATTTTTCCACTACCTATTTCCCTCAAACCAATGGCCAAGTTGAAGCATCTAACACAACATTGTTCCAAATCTATAAAAATATTATTAATACTTATATCTATGATTAGTATTTAGAACTATTACTTGCCCTCTAGGGATATTGTACCTATACCTAAACTCCATTGGAGCCAAACCATATTCCCTTGATTATGGAATCAAAGTTATTCTCCCTATCAAGATTTAGTTACTTTCCTTACACATTTCATTGAAGGATACCATTGAATAGGAGGAATATATAGTCTCTTGGCTACATGAATTAGACCTACTTGATGAAAAAATGGTAGTTTATTTGAATAATCTATAGGCATATCATAATAGGCTATGTTGTATCTACAATAAGTGTATCAAACATAGATAATTTAAACTAGGTGATCTTATCCTGAAAGAGAACCATAAGAAAACCAATGTTACCTATGAAAAGAAGGAAAAGTTTGAGCCTAATTGATTGGCTCCATTTACCATCACAATAAACTATGGATATGGATCATACACATTGGCTACATTAGATGACAAAGATCTATAAGATCCCATGAATATTATGCATCTCAAACATTTTTACACTTGATTTGCTTGAACATTATCTATGAGGACCCCTACTTGGGGGAATGACCTAAAACACCCTCCCTTCATCCCACTTCTAATTGTGTCATTCCATATTGATCTTATTCCCTCATCCTATTACCATTCATAATTTTGATTCTGGTTCATCAATACAATAGATAATTTTAAATGCCAAAATTCTAAGATAATTTCAAGTAAATTATCCAAATGTGGTCACCATCAGCACATCTAGGGAAAATAATATCTTAGAGTAGCTTACATATGATTTCCCTATATGATGGTCTTTGAAATGCATCTTTTGGCTCTTGTTAAATCCTATACTATTTATTTTTTCATATGGCATTCCTATTTTCAACCATATTATTGATTTGTAGTAACTTCCACTAGGTTAAACTACATTGACCTGAGGTCCATTTAGATGATGTATTTAGTGCTCAATAATTTAGGTTAGCTTGGTTACCCCTTTTCCATGCTTCCACCATTTTATGAGCAACCTAATCCACACTCTCACCATTATGAGTTAACATATTCTACATCTCATAATCCTCCATTGAGTTGAGATGCCAAAAACTCTATAATTTTGAAAATCCTAAAAACAATGTAAAAATCAAAAAAGTTCTAAAAGTAGCTTAAAATATGTAAGAGATATTATCCATAAAATATTTGCTTGTTTTGACATCTTGTTCACTAATATCCTTTTGTCTCTATTTTGGATAGTGTGGTTTATTGAATTTGTTAGGTGGGAACCCTTCATCCAACCATAACAATTTCCAAATTACCATTACCATTCCTTCATTTACACTCTCATTTCTAGGAGAACTAAATTATCTTGAGGTACACATATATTATGTAGGTAGTTCTTGGATGCATGGGCCATCTCAGGTCAACTCGGCCAATCCCATTACCATTTCATTTTCCCTAATTTTTCTAAATTCTCTCACCATTCAGTGAGTATGCCTTTTCTATTTCTTCCTCTTTGATCAAGTATCTTACTTATAAAAATTTCTCTTCTTTCCCACATCCATGGGAGAACTACATTTGGCCTAAAGTCCATTAGACTATGTAGGCAATGTCCACTTTCGTGGGGCATTTGGATTCATCTCATCCACCCCTTCCTTTTTCTTATATTCCCCCCTCTCGTCCATGTTTCCATCTTGTCCTACCAATTGTCCTCTAGAACTTAGGGGGAAAATCTCCAAGATTAATACATGCACAAATGATTCACTAATCACTTATTTTATGGTGTGTTATTGTGTTTGTCAATGATGATTATTTTTTATTATTCTTAGTGCATTTCTTTGTTTTTCCTATTGAGTAACAAGATGTTTTCTATTGCTTTTATTTTTATTTTATGTTTGCATGCTTGTTAGTTTCCCTTTTCTGTTGTCACCTTGAATCAGTCCCTTGTGCCAATGGGGTCATCATCATGGTGCTTCTTGTTACGTAGTTGTACTTGATTCCATTCATTCACATATGAAAACATTGGCATAATGGTTTTTATCATTTGTGCATTATTCTTCTTTGTATATTGGATCAGGAGTTAGTCCTTATGCATATTATGGCCTAGTCATCCGGTACATACTATTCGGTGCTACATTAAAAATAAAGTACTAGAAGTCTCACCAATAAAGTTGTAGTAAAATATCTCCTTGTCTACTATCCTCCAACTAATTAATCAATTATGCAATCATTGTTTATTAAAATAAAATATTCACTACTGAGTAAAACCATTTAGACTTATCAACAATCAAATTCATTGTACTGGGGAAGTTCTCTACATCACCAATCAAATCCACCTTACTAAGGCACATTATTGTGATCAACCAAGACTACCCTTTTTGGGGCCAAGTACATCATTTAGTATTTATTCTAATTCTAGCATCCCCCCCCCCCTTGTGTGAACATGGGAGAAAATATACCCCCGTACCCCTTCCCTCCACCCCCCAACAATTTTGATACGGTATATGATAAGTTCACCTAATAATGCATTTTTTACATATATGGAAATTTATTAAAATAAAGATCATTTAGCATAAATGTTTTATTGATATATGTATACATAGGATTTATTTAATATGAATTACTTATAAAAGTAACCTTCATAATGATGACACAAGACTATAGACTTTTGGCATGACATAAAGCAATGGTGTGACATTATTATTAAATACAAACTAATTAATAAATGACTCATGGAAAAAAAATAAAACTACTATATACTAATTAATTAATAAATATGACTATGTTCAAAACACCCATTATCAAATAAATATCTATCCCATAAAAAATAATAAGTAATTATTTGTTAGAACAATATTTATGAAAATTTTCTAAATAAATATAATAATTAAAATAAATTATAAAATATATATATTCTTTTTTAAAAATTATTTAAGTACTATATAACAAACTAATAACTTAATACTAAACCTAAATACATAAAATATGAAACATTTGATTTAATAAAATATAAACTAAAAACACAATAAACATGTAAACAAACATAAGCTTTTAACACAATTCCTAAACTTAAAACTTATAATACCAAATACTTATAAAAGCAAATAAAACACATAAAATATTAAAAAATTTAAACAAATTAAAACCTAAACTTTGAAATCGTAGTCTTTTTTAATTTTACAAAATAAAAACTTTATGTGACATGTGGCTCGAGATAGGATTTTGACCAGGGATTTGCAATGCAAGTCACATTCCACACCAATGAAAATCCTCAATATAGTTACTATAAAACTTTAGAATATTGTTTGTATGACCAGATCAAATAATATGCTCTATATCTATCTATATATATAAATTATTTATTAATTTCTTTCTTTTTATAAGATTGAATGTTGATGAGATTAGTAGTGGTTTGCATTATATAATTACTGATAGAAATAATAATTGATAAGATTTTCTTTTGAAAATAATTTTGTAAAAGATTTTAGCCTCAGCGTTTCAGATCACCTCTCGTGATTTTATCATATTTTTTTCTTGAAGAAAGATCACTAGAGGTGATCTGAAACATTGAGACTAAAATATTTTATACAATTATTCTCAAAATCAAATCTTATCAATGATATGGACTGTGAAAACATTAAATCTATTATAAATAATAATGATTTATCGAATGATAAGATCTATGGACATGGTCTATACTCCAAAACTCTTTAATATGAACAAGATCTAAATTTTTAAAAAAGTCCTTCAGAGAATTACCATTGATACCAAATGTAAAAATTATTCCATATTAGATAATTTATCTATTATGAAAAAGTTGAAACTCAGATGCATAAATGTAAAAAATGGGGGTCAGTCAAAATAAATTATTATCAATCAAAACAAATTAAAAATATATAAGATTTCTCCTATAACCACTCCACTAAATAATAGGGTATTTTTTCTAACAACTAATAACTAAATTCTCACAAATCTCTCATATCACTAAACTAAGAAGTTGTTCTAACAACATATATTCTCTCTCCTATACTATTTCTCCTTGATAATCTGTACATGAGTTTTATTAACAACTCACTCGCATATATAATAATATTTATCCCAAATATATTTTTTTGCATAATGTTCACACTAAATATTTCTAATAGTTTTGCTACCAATTTTGAATGAAACATGAGAAGAAACATTTAGAATGAAACACTAGGCAATAAGTAAAACAATATTATTCATTAAAATAATTTTTCAACATCGCATGGTTCAAAACTATTTTAATTGTTGAATAATAATAATAATAATCCATTGATAATTATGAAAATCCTATCAATACCTATAAGTTATTGATTCCTCCATGCTCCAAAATAACAAGGATCATCAATGACTTCAAAACAAATACATACCTCTTACATAACAACTCAAAACCCAATTGAAGCCTCAAAAATAATTCACCTATAAAATAACTCATTTCAAATCATATAGTTTTCTTATTTTCACAATCCTTTAAGCCATTATCTTATTCAACATAATTTAAATTGGTTGTTTATGAGGGAATTATCTAATAAAATTCATAACTAAATCAAATATATAATGATATGATTTTAGTTAAGAATCCAAATTTGTTGAATGACCACAATATATTTTTCCTTCTTTTATGCATGTCATTTTTAACAAAGAACAATCCATCACTCACAAAATACCAACAAGCAAATAAGTACCTGCATAAAAAATTATATCAATTTTTCATATTTTATATAAGTTTTCACTGCAAGATACCATTGATATCTTTTTTAGATAAATCATGCATAGACATTTCATGTTCTTTGATGTGCATGGATAGTGATTTCATTAGACTAGATGAATGTAGAACAAATTTGATGGGAATCATATTAAATGTGCTGGTGTATGCAATATTTTTCATTCCATATCATGTTGATCATAGAATCCAAAATTACATCAAACTCAATTAGTAAAATTCAATTAAACTTAAACCTAATCAGATAAGATTATAATGCAAGACTCTCCAAACCATCATAATCATCACCAATTTGTATGAGGGAAGAATGATTTCTATAGATCTTAATAGGAAACTCAAATTTTGTTACATGATAACCCAATATCAAATCCTTTGGAAACTCACCATAAGTATGTATGGAGTCAAAAATAATAATTTTTAAAACCAAAACTTAACATGTGCTTGGAATATGTTTGGATCTTTACACGAAACTAATAAATTGAGCAAAATAACAATTGTAGGAAGGTTAATCCTAATACCCCTTGCATTCCCTACACTGAGATCATAGATTTTATGAAGAAAATAGTCTATATTTTTTCCTTTAGACATTGAAATAAGATATTAAAATATATTATCTCTAATGAATGTTCAATATGTTTCCCGTATATAGATGCATTTCAAGATTTTGAATATAAGCTAGTGGATTTTGTATCTTCATTTAGAAGGTTTTTTTTCATATTTATATGGACAACAATCTTATCCAAAAAACATATTAAAAATGATATAATTAAATTTGGAACTTCAGTTTAACATGAAAATGGAATATCTAGTTTCAAAACCCACCCTTCCTCACATTTAACTAAGCCAAAAAGTATATCTAATTTTTATGAATTATTCGTTAATATATTTAACCAACTATTAAAATTAGAAAATAATTCAATATGTAAATTAAAAATATATATATAAATATATAAGTTAATTCTTATGTGCCTTAATTAAAAAAAAACATTACATAATAGAAAGGGAGCACATTCCTCTAATTCAGAAATAATGAAAATGTAAAAACTGATCATCACAAAAGAGCCATAAAGTTTTCATGAGCTAGGATTTGAAAGATACCATAGAAATAACATCAAAAAATAGATATTATGGACATAAACTTGAAAAGAGTGTAATATTAATAAAATCCAGCATCAACACTCTAAAATCCATACACTAAGAATAGGTGATTTTAATTTGTATAATATCCTAAAATTTTAATGCCAAGTTTTTAATAAGAATATGAAGGAAGGAATATTTTCCCTCATAAATTTCTATGGCCTCCAAGATTATTGGAAAAAGGATAATAACTGAGATCATATCCTTTAGATTATATAAAAATATAAACATAGAAAGTGTATTGTGAGAGGATAATTCAATGCTAGTGTTGATATTGAGGAAAAGAAAGGTGGAGATATTAATTTTGTTAGAGAAAACAATTTCATTAGATCATTAAACACATTGATCTATGGGATGTGAAATCTATAAAGGGTTATATTACTTAGAATAACAAAATGTAATGGTAAGATATTATTGTGCAAATGTTTGATTTATTCCTAACTTCTAAAAATTGATGGGATCAAAAGAAATTTATGAAAAATGGAAGTTCTAATAGATAGCGGGTCAGCCCATTGGCCCATCACCTTCAAGATGAAGGATAATCTTAAACCCAAGAAAATATACTTCAAATTTAAAAATATGTGGTTAGAACACCTTAAGTTCAAGGATATGATATAAGAGGAGTGGGATAAGCTTAGCTCTACACTTGGAACCAAGATGTTCAATCTCACTTGAAAACTTGGAAATCTGAAAAGTAAGTTAAAAGTTTTGAATAAGGAATCTTTCAAAAACATTATAAAGTAGGAGGAGCTAGAATTGGTTGTGTATCATATTCATACAATAATAGTGAAGGAGGGCATTTTCTATCATTTAAGTTAAGAGAAACAAGGCTTTGTATATTTTTTGGATGACATCTACAAGAAAGAATAAATCTTATGTGTTGGAGGTACAATCACTGAGAGGGGGGGTGAATCAGTGATGCAAGATATTTCAAACTTTAATTGTAATCCTTTCAAAATTTTAATCAATGATCACAAGCATTCATAAAACATACAAGATGTTCATAACAATGAATAAGAAATATGATGTAATATCACACACACTACACAAGATCTACACAGGAAACCCTCTTGGGTAATAAAACCCACTCTCAAGATAGCAAACACATGGACTACTTGTCCTATAAGATGATCAAAAATATGAGACCTTTTAGTGAAGCACCTAATTCACAAGGAACACCCACCCCTAAGTATGAACAAGTACCCACTTGTTATAGATGTTGATCACCCACATAATACCTTATGAAATCAATTCCAAAACTCTAATTTCCTTTAAATCTAATGGAGAAATAATGTATAACACCTCTCTTTAAAATCTTCACATATACTAAAACTTGCTCATACAAACAATGCATCCAAAACACCCCTTTTGGATCACTTTAGGGTTATTTTCTCATCATTAATCTGCTATGTACTTCAGTCCATCCACTGAGTACACTCCCTCTGATCTCTTTCCTTTGTCTCTATCTTATGTTCTCTCAACTCATCCACATCAAGTCTAGAAACCATTGTCTTGGTCTCCACTCTTTATAGAGTCTTCATGAATATCAACTTCTAGGTCAGCCATAATAATTGTCTTAACCCTTAAGACTTCTATCATGCTAACACATATCTCAATGCCATCCTCACAGGTCAACCATAGCATCCATGGGTCACATCTAAGCAACTACACCTTTCAATTAGGCCTTAGTAGCCCTTATATGTCTCATGGAGACCTATTACCCCTTTATCACTTCATTAACCAAATTAAGAACATAAGATCACTCTCAAATACATGGGTCCACTCTATATGACCTCTAATACATCTTCAAGTGATTACTCTTGCCAAAACACTCTTCTGCTAAAGCACAATTTACTCAAATAGTAGTCTTGTACATAGTAGCACCATGAACAAATAAATATTCAACTTTAAATCTCCATATATACACCTTTAAAAACATTCATACCTTCTAATAAACTTTTTTGGATGCACCATGAAGTCCTCTTCAACTTTTCTTTTTACACCACCATGAAATTCATCCTAGATCAAAAGATATAGCTCAAAAACTACATATTGGTTTTCCTTTGCAAATTTTAATATTTAAATTCCAACGGTCACTATGTAAATGCCAAATAGCAGACACTTTGTCATCATATCATATCTAATGGTAACATTTAATAAATACACTTCATCAATCTCCTTGGGAGTAGCCTAGTCTTTACCTTGCAATACTCATCATTGATCTTCAATCCAAGCTTATGTGATTATGCCATTTGGTAACTCTACATGCTTTCTACACATTTAACTATTTTACTTGACCCACACCATCAATTTCCATCTACACAAACACCTACATACCATTGATCTTCTATCAAATCAACAAGATTGAGACATATGTCACTAGCATGTTTAATCTCAGGAACCTTTGACATATTGACTTCACATGCACCATTGGATCACAATCTAGATGGTGAACACTCAGTGTTAGATCTACTTGACTATTTGACCCCAGACTTCAACATAGTTAAACTTGATGGTCTTTGGCCCATCATAGTCTGTAATAGAAACTTTGAAGGTTTATAACTTGAGTTAGAAAACACTTCAATAGTCTAAATCTTTAGGGTACCTTCTTGGCACTATATAAAACATCTCCATGAAAACCTTTGACCTCAATTGACTTTTTAAGTACCTACACTAAATGCAAAAACTTGTCGGTTTGTTTATATTTGCATGGCATATGGTGATAGTCAGACTTCTCTTAATCTAGAAGATGCATGTTTCTCTTTCCAAATGATCAAGTGACACACCAAAACTTCACAACTTCTTCTTTATCCTTACAAACCTGCAAATGTGTGATATCTCTCCAAGCTATCAAACACAAATTATTTGTCATTCATGCACTAGAACCATATGCTCCATTTGACATCAATGATAACCTAAGATATAATGACCATGCTCAATAATCTCTCCATTTATCATTTATGGAAAAACACCTTTAGAATGACTTTTTACTTATTTGAACTTCTTCATTCTAATCTTTCTCTCCCTTTGACATTAATGATAGAGTTTCTCGCTCAACATGTCAATAATCATTCCTCAACATTATGTATGCATTCAAATACTATTAAGATGCTCAAGATACTTACATAATTTCAATTATATGAATCAATTTCTCCCCCTTTGACATGCACCAATATAAACTTGGACTTCTCTGATCCTTGGACTTGACAAACTACTCACAAGCTCTATTTGCCCATGCATGAACATTCAATACCTTGTCAAAACATATGACTTGGTTTGATCAAGTCATCATATCAATATTCTTGAATTCAAAACTATATCAGACATCTTAATACTTATATCATGACTGAATCATATTCACATATGTTCCCCCTCACATCATGCACATCTTCTTCAAGCCACTCAAGCTAACTGAGTTAGCTCCCCCTTAGCCAAACACATCTTGAAATGATATTCTTGTCTTGTAATTACTTATCCTTGTCTTGATTGATCAACCTCTTGAAATAGCATCCAAATTTATTTAACCTTCTCAAATTCCTTCATCTACAAGCTTATCTTTCACAATATCTTGCTTACCCTTTGCCTTCAAGCTTTATACTAATTGACACTTTGATCATTACCCAGAGCACACATACTTGCTTCCACATAAGAAATATGTATCCTAAGAAGCATATTTAGATACACCCACTTGTCATAGAAAGACTAAAGATCCAAAAACTTAGGATACTCCCATATCTCCATGCTCTTACTTGACTTGTAGTCCTTACTCATTTTAGATTGACTTTGAATGAGTTCTCAACCTTATTCTTTTCTTCTATCTCAGGATCCTACCTGATTTCCTTGTCCATTTGGGAAGTTAAGGCTTACTCCTTGATAATTTAAATTATTCCCTATTATGTCATGAAAAATAATCCACTTTGATCCTTTTTTTTACCTGCTTAGGTCTCCATTCACTATGACTCCTCTTCATGATAGGATTGATAATTTTTAAAGTAGAATACTAATCATTCTTTCTGAACCTTGTTATGTGACCTCTCTCATGACAATTGAAAAAAATGAGGTTTCTCAAATTTTAAATACCTTGTGATTGAGATATATTATGATTCCTTAAATTTTCATGAATTTGTTCATGTACTTGATCATCTGGTCTCCTAATGAAGATATTTCAAAACTGTGCAATATGAACAAATAATTCACTCTTATAGCAAAAGATGTCATTATTTCTTTGTGAACTTGTTGATTGTCTTGAGTGATGATTTTATTCATGATTTCCATTGTCTTACTCAGAAGTCCATACAAATTCATTCTTTGAGGATATTTTACACCCTTTTGACCTATGACCAAACTGATTGTTAAGAGTAACAATGATCATTGAAATTTGCATACCTCATAACATTTGGTTGTCTAATTTGATTTGTCTTCATTATACTAATACATTCATTCCTTAATATATGATTGATCTTCAAATTTGGATTATCTTTGTTCACATCAACCTTTATCTTGTCCTGAGTTACATGCTTTTATTCTTCTTTGTATCCAAGACCAAGTCTATCACTAGCATGATTTTGACTACTCAGAATATTATCAAGATCATTTGAGCTCTTTTCATATTTCACAAATGACTTCACCTTACAATATGTCTTGTCTAACTCTAATTTTAATAACTCAATTTCAATCACATACCTTAATAACTCATCTTTTTTGGTTTTTAGGCTTATAGACATAGTTTTTAATTGACTATTGAGATGCTTGACAATATCTTCATGTTCCCTGGTGTCATCATTCATCCTTGCTTCAAACACACTGAATTGATCTTCATATTCCTTGATTTTTGACATCATCTTCTTGTTCTTTTTCTTCCTAATATTTATATCTTCAAGAGCATTCATAAATTCATCCTTATTATCTAAATCATTAGCTATATCTTTGCTCATAACTTGATTTAGTTTCATTTGCAAAGACTCTATATCTGATTGATAGATGATACACTCTTCATCCTTAATCTTTACTTCTTCATTAAGCATACAAGCTTTATTTTTAAGTTGTGTGATATCATCATACTCCTTGACTTCATTACTTAGCCTTCCTTCAAAAATTCCAATTTGCACCTCATAGGATTTGATCAAGAAATCTTGTTTTCTATTCTTTCTTCATAGTATCTTCATTTCTTCCACAATATCTAGATATTTATCTTCCAAAGTGACTTTTTCATCTTTTTCTAAGATATCTCTACCAAATAAATCTCTGCTTAAAGAACATTCACCTTCATCATCACTAAAAACCATGAACAATGTCTCCAAGTCCTTATTATGAAAAGAATCATCATTGTTAGATGTGTTTAATTCTTCTTCTACATATGAGTTATTATCTTCTTCATGGTAAAGGCTCTTACTACCTTTATATGATTCCTTCTTTCCATTTTTCTTAATGAATAACTTTTTGTACTTACTAGGACCCTCAAATTTCTTATGTTCATCCTCATGAGATTCCTTATAAGCTTATTTATGTTCAAACTTGTCTCTACTTAGACATATAGATTCAAAATGACTAACTTTGCCACATGAAAAACATTTAAAAGGAATTTTTCCTTCATACTTACTTGATCCTACATTCAATTTTATTGTAATCATGGATTCAAGTTGATATTCATTATGATCAAAATCTTCAAGACTTAACTTGTTCTTCTTGGATTTTGTTTCCTTGATCACCTTGAAGGTTGCTTCCTTCTTAGGAGGCATGTCCTCATCAACTCTCATCTCATAGGAAGTAAGGATGACATGCAATTCATCCATCTGTAACTGAGTGAGATCATGACTTTCTTCTATAGTAGAAATTTTTGAATCAAACTTGAGTGTAAGAGTCCTCAATACCTTCTATACTATAGTAGATTCATCAGTCACCTCTCCAAAACCTCTAATCATGTATACTACCTCATCAACCTTTAGAATATAGGATGCCACATCATCTTCTTTCTTCATTTTGAGACCTTCAAAATACCTTCGATAGGTCTCAAATTTTGCCAGTATTACCTTTAAGAGTCCTTCATGGATAGTCTCTAATTTATCCCAAATTTCCTTAGTAGACTTGTAATGGATCACTTTAGTAAACTCAGCCTTAGATAGACCATAAATTATAGCATTCATAGCTTTAGAATTATTCTCACTCAACTTCTTGTCAGTAGCAGTAGTTGGAGTAGTTGGTGTAGTATAACCATTTATGATAGATTGCCAAATATTAAACACTAGAGACATGATGTATGTCCTCATCCTTCCACTCTAGAAATCATAATTTGACTCATTAAACAAGGGTGCTTACTTTGTAGAGAAACCCTAGTTCTTTTGACTTGCCATATTATACCTTGGATCACCTCCAAGTGGTTAAAATTGTAATGAAGATCCTTCTCTAATACCAATTATTGGACGTACAATCACTGAGATGGAGGGTAAATCAGTGATGCAAGACATTTCAAACTTCAATTATAATCCTTTCAAACTCTTAATCAATGATCATAATCATTCATAAAGCATACAAGATGTTCATAATAATTAATTAAAAAATATGATGCAAGATCATACACATAACATAAGATCTACGTGGGAAACCCTCTTAAGGAATAAATCCCACTCTCAAGCCTGCAAAGACATGGACTACTTGTCCTATAAGATGATCGGAAACATGAGACCTTTTAGTGAAGCACCCACACCTAAGTATGAACAATTACCCACTTGTTTTAGATGTTGAGTACCCACACAACACCTTATGAAATCAACAACTCCAAAACTATGATTACCTTTCAATCTAATGGAGAAACAATGTATAACACCTCTCTTTCAACTCTTCACACATATTCAAACTTAATCATACAAAAAATGAATCCATAACTCCCCTTTTGTATCATTTTAGGGTTCTTCACTCATCCTCAATCTGCTCTATACTCTTCTGCTAAAGCACAATTTACTCAAACAATAGTCTTATACATAGTAGTACTATGAAGGACTAAATAGTCAACTTTGAATCTCTATATATACACCTTTAAAACATTCAAACCTTATAATAAACTTTTTTAGATGTGCCATGAAGTCTTATTTAACTTTTATTTTTACACCACCATGAAATTCATCTTGGATAAAAAGATATAGCTCAAAAACTATAGACTAGTTTTCCTTCACAAATTTGAATATTTAAATTCCAATGGTCACTATGTAAATGCTAAACACTAAAAAATTTGTCATCATCTCATTTCCCCTGGTAAATTTGAATAAATACACTTTATTAATCTCCTTAAGAGTAGCCTAGTCTTTACCTTACAATTCTCATCATTGATCTTTGATCTAAGCTTTTGTGATTGTGTTACTAGGCAGCTCTACATACCTTTTACACATTTGACTATTTGACTTGACCTGCATCATCAAACTCCATCTACATAAACACCCACATATTTTTCATATTTTATTAAATAAATAAGATTGAGACACATGTCACTAGCACATTTAATCTCAAGAATCTTTGACATATTGATTTCACATGTATCATTGGATTATAATATGGATGATTAATGTTCACCATTAGATCTACTTGACTATTTGACCCTAGAATTCAACGTAGTTAAACTTGATGGTCTCTAACCCATCATAGTCTATAAGAGCACTTTTAGAGGTTTATAACTTGAGCTAGAAAACACTTCAAGAGTCCAAATATTTAGGGTACCTTCTTATCACTATAGACAACATCTCCATGAAAACCTTTGACCTCAATTGACTTTTTGAGAACTTGCATTAAATGCATAAACTTGTTGATTTCATATATGCATGATGTGCAATGATGTTCTGGCTTCTCTTAATCTAGAAGATGAATGTTTTTCTTTCCAAATGATCAAGTGACACACTAGAACTTCACAAAAACATCTATAGATGCCTCATAACTTCTTCTTTGTCCTTACAGACCTACAAATGTGTCATATATATCCAAGCTATCAAACATAACCTATTTATCATTTATGCACTAGAACCATATTCTCTCTTTGACATCAATGACAACCTAAGACATTAATGACCATGCTCAACATCATAGAGACTATAGACACTCAAAATTAATCATTAAGTGTTTGGCAATATTTAATCTTGACATCCTTATCCCTTATTGGCCTTTTCATCATTATGTTAACTTTAAATATCTAAAACAACATCCAATATTATATTCATTACTCATAACATCATTAAAACATCATTATTCTACTTATAAACTCATGTCAACTAGATCCTAGTAGTCTTTGTCCTTCTGAGATAAGACCAGACTAGGCAAATAAATTCACACTGTAACCTTGTCCCTCATGCTCCAATGGTAAATTTTTAAATTAGATGCATTTCACTTTACCCCTCCCACACTTTTATCAAGTTTGGTTAATTTAAATATTAAAAATATTACTATATATAAGCATATCAATCCCTATCCAAACACATCTAGCAATCACTTGGTAATTTTAGTGCACATTGAGCAAAAGATAACTATTCTTTCTATCTCAAAATTTGAATCATTCTAAAGACCATAGGGCAAGTATAAAATTATTTTATTTTACATCAATGTCACTCATTATCAGTTATTCAAAGAAATATATCTAGTTACATTCATATAGTAAAGTTAAGATTCACACAGTCACCTTAGAAGGGAGAACTACATTGGCCTAAGGCCCTTTTAGGTTATGTAAGCAGCACTCAGTTTATGTTGAGTTTTTTTAAGGATAACTCAGCTATTCCATTTTTTTGATCTCTTCCTTTATATTTAATTTTAAGTGTGTTTATTGTGCAAGATATAGAGTTTATATTTTTAGATATTATGCACATCAAATCGACATATGTAGTTGTTGAGGTCAACATACCCCCATTTTTAACAAATGGGGACCCTTGGGTCAAGTTGTACAAGTTTGTACCTTTAAATTGAAAATTCACTTAATTAGAGTGTCACTATCATGTTTTCACAATATTTTTATTTGAATATCATCTACATCTAGTATGGTTAGCATATTTATGCATAATTTTGGTTTGCCCATGTCTATAATTGCTAACTTTGGATCTCTGTGTTCTTCAATTACAGGTCCAATAAGGTCTACTTGGAATGAACAATGCTTGGGTTTCATGATTTTAATGCTAACTTGATTCTTTACTAGTATTTGGTCTATTGTAAATCAAATCAAATTGTTAAACCCATAGTCTAAGTTTAGTCTAAGTACTTGATTTAAATTTGGTGAGAGCTTTTATTTAAGTTACATGAGAACACTTTAAATGGGTTATAGACTTATTTTAATTTGTTTATCTTAGAGCTTAGTGTTGTTTTATCTTTTAGGCATTTTGGTTCAATAAATTCTTTCAAACTTTATTTTTTGGCCCTTTGAACTCTTTGAAATGACCCTTCAGCTTTATCTAAATTATCCTTCAAAACTTTTATTTCACAAAAATTTTACCTTTGTAACTTTTGTTATAAAATGATTTGCTCTTTGAAACTTTTATTCCACAATAATTTTCCCTTTGAACATTTTGTTCGATAAAATTTGATCTTCAAGGGAAATGTGTCATACATTTTGTCTAGGACAATTTCCCCAAAAATGTGCCCTTTGAATCTTTGAAAGTACCCTTCAGGACTATTTTTAAGGGAACTTTATCTTCTAGACATACCCTTTGGGATTTTATAAAAGGACCCTTCAATATTTTAAACACACCCTTCAAGTTTTTTAAAATGACCCCTCAAACTTTAATCATCAAACATTTTATCCAACGTAAAAATCCTAAAATAATTCCCTTCAGCAATCTTGCCAATGTAAGTTTCCAAAAATAGAGGCCAAAAGGCACATAACCTTTTGGATTTATGCAACTTACCCTTAGAAAAGTTTTTTCAAGGACACTTTCCCTACAAAATTACCTTTCAACCTTTTTGAAATGACCCTTTGCCCTCTAAAATTACCCTTTGGGCTTTCTAAAAGTACCCTTTAGAATTTTTGAAAGTGCCCTTCAAATCTTTTGTAAGGTCCCCTTTATTATCCTAGACTTAGCCTAAAGTTTTAAATTGAATTTATGCAATAAAAACCTTAAATTAAACCTTATGCCATGTCTCTTTTATTTTCATAGGGTCCCTTTAATTATGCTTAAAGCTTAGGTTAAATGTTCTCTACCTTAAGTTTTAAGTCATGTTTATTTAACACATAATAAAACCATAGTATGAAAACTTTATACTAAGTTTTATATGTTCCTCAAACCTTACTTAAACATTGTGCATTTTTTCAAGATCTACGATCCATGTTTGTTCACACAAAAATGATCTGATAGTGCATACCAAGTCAAAGTTTCAACAAAGCTTAAACAAATTCAAGACCACCAAGTGACACATGTAGGAAGAAGAATGAACCCAAAAATGATAAGTGGTAAGCCCAAAAAATAGTCTCAAGGACATGCTTAAAATTGATGATCGCATGCCCGTCAAATATGTTCATGCAAACATCAAATGATGGTTTTATGAATGTCAAATTTAAGATAGTAAATAGTCCTAGGGACATTCTTAAAATTGATGGTTACATGCCCTCAAATACATTCATGCAGACATCAAATGACAATCATGTGGATGTCAAATTTAAGATAGCAAATAGTCTAAAGGACCTAATTAAAATTAACAATCGCATGCCCATCAAAGATGTCCATGTGGATGTCAAATGATGGTCACATGGATGTCAATTTTAAAATAGCTACCTAGATCCAAATTGTCTAAAGATCTATGAACCACATTGATTCATGCAAATAGATCAGACGGTGTGAGATCAAAGCTAGTTTTTCAAAGGCAATGTTCATATTTTGTAAGGGATAAGCAAGATTCCATAAAGATGCCACTTCAAATCCATGTGGGTACAATGTGCCAAATTGGAGACCTTATAGACCTGGAAATGCAAAGGTAATTTGTTCTAAGGCCCACCGATGAGTAGTATAGTATGCCTTGGCAGCTCAGAGGAGTGTTTTTTGAGGGAACATGAAATTCTATTTTGACCTTGGATACAGAGAAGGGGATTACTTTGGTCCAAGAGCATCAAAGAACCATGAATATCTTACAGTAATGCAAGGGTCCCAAAGGTTAAAAGACTTAGGAATATTCTTCCTATAGCTATATATTATCCATTTTGAAAGTGGGATATTTCATTTGTAAAGGCATGTGTTATTTTTAAAACATGATGCCTATAGATCAGTCCATTGAGAAATTCTAGTGTATTTCTAAAACATTTGTGGAAAGGACAATTGTCCCTACACCTTTACTTGTGTAATTGGTTAGGACTAACTGACATGCTTCCTTGCATCTTATAAAAATAATATTATCAATTGTAAAAGGGGGGAGTTCTTAGAGCCAAAATCACTTGGTAAACTTTGAGAAACTAATACAAGCAAGGAATTCTGAAAAGTTTATCTATATTTGTTTGTCTTTTGTTATCATGGCTTCTCTCTCTAACTTGTTTATTCTAATTTCTAGATTTGAATGGTTCTTATGAATTTTTGGTGTGTATATTTGATTGCATATTTGATAACTTGTGTCAACATTATGTTGACTAAAAGTTCTTATGTTTATTTCATTTTCTTACTCTTTTTGCATTTGGGCTAATATGGTTTGCTTGTAGGGGTAAATCTTTAAAGTGAACCAGATTCTTATTTGCATTATTTCCACCTTCCTTAGGATTTTCTCTGATCTGTGATGGGATTTGAGCTTATGCTACTTCATGTTATACATTGTTTAAGTGCATGCCTAGATGATATTTGAACTTTGTCATGATTTTTGGGATGAATATTAGCAACATCTCTTTTCTTCCCTACCCTTCTTTTTGCTCCTTTCTAACCAATTCACTCTAGTTTAATTATCATTATAAATATCCATCTTAGATTAGTTTTTGATCATAATTCACTATTCTTAACATAAATACTTCATATTTTTCATAGATCTTCTATTTGGCCATGATGGTTCCCAACCACTGAATTTTATAAATATTGTAAAATAGTCCACTTGTTATACCTATGTTCCATCAAAGATAATAGAATTATCAAAACCTACAACTCATGCATTAAGTTATTGAGAATTCTAAAATGAGAAGTGTTTCTTAAACACTTTGGGTACTTTTGATACATATTTAGGCATCAACAAAAGAAGCTTCACTAGCACTAGAAGGAGGGCTAAGTAGATCTTTGTGAATTTGTAGAATCTTTTCTCATTTTGTTGTGTTTTGATCAAAGATTAATGTATTCTTTACATATTTATGCTTCTTTTAGCATATTTGTGTAAAGATCACTAAACTTGATGGTCTTAGACCAATCTTTATGCTTCTTTTAGAAAAAGATCAATATTCTTTGGAGATAAATGGACATTCATGTAAAGGTAGTTCATGCTTTGTGTATTCTCCACGTTTAAAGTTAGTAATAGCAATTTTGTACAAAGATAAACTAGTTCTTTGCAAATTTGAGTTTATTCAAGCTTAGAGGTGTAAATATCCCTCTCATTCATTAGTCTAGATGTATCTTTGAACTTATTTAGTTAAAGATAGTCATTCTTTACATGTATTTGTGAAAAATTAGATTAATGTGCAAAATTAATTATTGTAATTAAAAATATGGGTTTGATGCATCATATTTTAAATAGTTTTCAAGGATATAAGTTAGAATTGCCAAAAGCAAGATCTAGGTGAGCATAAACTTTCAAGGTCTCAACCAATTTTACCAATTCAAGGCAATCATGTGTTCAAGGTATGGCTTAGCTAGGTGGTTATTCAATTAATGTGCTAGGTATAGTACATGACCTTCCTCAAAATCTTGAAAGTTATTTGCCTTCTTTCAATCCTAATAATGTTGTCATAGCTGAAGAACACATTAGATCTTTCAAAGCTACTTTAAGACTTTTAAATGTTGTTCATGAGGACATAACATGTAGATTGTTCCCATTTAATTTCAAAGATGTTGTATATGAATGGTTTCTCAACCTTCTAGAGGATTACATAGCTAGTTGGGATGATTTTAATAGAATCTTTATTGATCAATTTGGTAAAATCATTAGTCCATGCACTTTGTATCATTAATTCACCACATTAAGAGAGATTCTAGTGAGACCATTAGAGCCTTCAATACTAGATTCTAGAAGTTGTATAATAGAACCATATCTCCTTATAGACCTAATGAGGCTTTAGCCTTAGATATCTACAAGGATGATTTAGATCCTATGACTTTTGTGTTCCTTAAAAGGTTAGTTAGAGTCATAAACACCTTGTCATTAGCTTATGCTGATGTTATAATAGTCAATGATCAAATGCAACCTTGAGGTTAGATTTCATATGATATCCCAAACCTCAACCCTAATTTCCCAACACTGAATGTCATTCCTAATTCTAATCAAAGTGTGTCTACCTTAAATTAGACACCAATTTTGAACCAAATACTATTGATTCATCCATATCCTAGCCAAAACCTAGGGTTCCTGAATAGCACTAGTAGTAGGTTTCATCCAAAAAATAATGGAAATCTAATGCCCACAACTACTATTAATGTTATAGTTCATGAGCCTAAGACACCAAAAAATTTAAATGACTTGATATTAGGAATGGTCCAAAAACTGAGCACTAACTTTCTTCAGTTTAAAAAATAATTATGAAATATAAGGGAGGGATCTAATAGAAACTATGCTTCTCAAAGGTTCAATAGGCCTCTAAAAAAGTTTCATGGTAACAATAATAATAAATCATTTGAAAACATATAAATGAGTTTATATGATATAGATTTGGCTAATCATTGCAATGTTTTTGAAGCATCTCAAGGTGAAAGGGATACAACTAAAATTATGCCTAACTAAAAAATATTGCAAGGACATCTAGATTTTCAAGGACATCTCAAGGTTTCATGATGGAGGCTTTTGATTTTCCATTTGAAGAGGAAAGTGAACCTAGAGATACTCTGGAAGAAGGAACAACTCTTCAAGATGAGCAGCCTTATGAACAAGATCAAATACGAGCTGACTTTTCTTCATAATAAATCTATGAGGACACTTCATATGAAGCCACTAATGGAATAGAGGATACTACTGAAGAATATGACCATGGGCATCAATCATACCAGGATTTCTTGAAAGACATTAAGGTGTCCCAAGAAGGTAAAGATGTCCTAAAAATCCTAGAATTAGATGAGCTAGAACTTAATCAGGTGAAAGAGATACCTTTCTTCATAAAGGATGAAGATGAAGTAGATGAAACAAATAAGGAATTATCTATGAATTCATCAAAAGGTCAGGAGTATGGGACCAATATGTTTTTGATGGTGAGATTCTAGTTGAGCATCATTCAGTTGATCAGGATGAAGAAGCCTTTTGGGATGACCTAGAAGATTTTTGTGTAAATATTGGTATTTCATTTCCATCTCATAAAGAACCAAATGAAAACATTAATCTAAGGATGATAGTCGAGCTACCATTATTGAGTGAAGATGATATAAACCACTATTTATTTATGGATGAAGCAAAACAAAAATTCCTACTATAAAGTAGAAGAATCTGGGAGGAATTATTGGGTTTTAAACTTGTACCTTCAACCCATGTACTAGATAATGGAGGTGAGAAGTCAAGATACATCATATGGAAGTCATGAACACACAAGTGCTTCCATATGAAGGATGCCATTAAAAGAAACCATTCATGTTTTAAGGGTCTGTATAGACTAAATAACTTTCCATTTGATCCTGAAGGTAAGTGCTTTATGGAGTTAGAGTAGGGCTTAAGTTTATTTTCTTTCCTATTCTTTGTGTCTTTATTTTTTTCCTTCTTGTCCCTCATTTGTATATAGTACCAATTTATATTTATTTGTTTTTTTCTTTATTTCTTCCTTGTTTTTAAATAAGTCTTCTTTGATAATTCTTATCTCAAGTTCACCTAATTACTTAAGAAGCTTCTCAAATTAGGAATGTAGGTATGAACCTTAAGCAAGTGTTGACCATGGATTTGAAATGCAAGATGTATTTTATAGTTTAGAGAAACTAGTAAGGAATATTGGGTAGGTTAATTGTTCTATAAGATCTTAAACATTGTTTTGATCTAAACTTGGCTTTAAGAAGAATTGCATGTGGGATGAAATTTTAAACTATTAGGGTACAATCATGTTTGAAATCAATAAACATTATTACCTAAAATAAAGGTTTGTAACCAAGGATGATTTTCTAAAGATCCAACATTTGACCAAATCCTTAAACCTAGCTAACTTGGTTCCCAACCTTTGTTGAAAAGTTTAAAATGATTTGAAAATTAAAAAAATAAAAACTTATTACAAAATTCAAAGAGATTTCTAAGTAGAGGTGTTTTTGAAAATCTCCATCAGGGCTATGAATGCCTAGATGGAAGTGGAGAAAGGTTATACAATATCCAAAGGCATCTTTGTTAGGGCTATGGATGCTTGTCTAGCAGCAAAGCAATGCCCAAGTCATCCCTGAGCTAAATCATAGTTTTTAATGAATATACAAACATGTTTTAAGTCAATGTTAATGGTTAAAGGCATGAAATTTGGAATTTGTTCCCTAAATCCCATGACAAATAGTAAGTGGAATCAAAACACACACATAGAGCATGACTAGGTTTTGATATTTGATCCTAATTCTACATATGTAAGACTTGTTTTAACTAAGAACTGATATTGATAATGGTACTGATAAAATGGAATAGGTAATCTAGTTATTTTTTTTAACTAAAGTCTCTGAACTCTATTATTATGTTCCCCCAAAAGCTTCCATTTATTGAGGTCAACATACCTCCATTTCTACAAAATGGGGACCCTTATGTCAAGTTGTGTAAATTTATATCTTAAAATTGAAAATTCACTTAATTAGAGTGTCACTAGAATGTTTGCATAGTATTTTTATTTAAAGATAATTCACATCTGGGATGTTTAGCATATTTGTGCATAATTCTAGTTTGCCCTTGTCTATAATTGCTAACTTTGGATCTCTATGTTTTCTAGCTATAGGTCTAATTAGAATGAACAATGCTTAGGTTTCATGATTTTAATATTAATTTGATTATTTACTAGCCTTTGGTCTATTGGAAATCAAGTTAAATTTCTAAACCCTTAGTCTAAGTTTAATCTAAGTACTTGATTTGAATTTGGTGGGAGATTTTATTTAAGTTATATGGGAACGCTTTAAATAGGTTACATACTTGTTTTAATTTGTTTATCTTAGATCTTAGTCCTATTTTATATTTCAAGCATTTTAGTTTAGTAAATTATTTCAGACTTTGCATTTTTTACCCTTCAAACTCTTTGAAATGACCCTTTAGCTTTTTTTAAATTATCCTTCAGAAATTTTGTTCTACAAGAAATTACTATTCATAACTTTTTTTCAACAAGAAATTTCCCTTCAAAACATTTGTTCCACCAAAATTCTCCCTTCATACATTTTTTCCAATAAAATTTGGTCTTTGAGGGAAATGTGTCAAACATTTTATTTGGGATATTTTCATCAAAAGAGTGCCCTTTGAATATTTGAAAGTACCCTTCAGGCCTTTTTTAAGGGCACTTTATCTTCCAGACATACCCTTTAGGATTTTATAAAAGGACCCTTCAAGATTTTAAACATACCCTTCAGGTTTCTAAAATGACCATTCAAACATTTATCATCGGACATTTTATCCGACGCAAAAATCCCAAAACAATTCCCCACAGCAATCTTGCCAATGCAATTTTCTCAAAATAGAGACCAAAATACCTATAACCTTTAGGTTTTGTGAAACTTACCCTTTGGAAAGCTTTGTTAAGGACACCTGCCCTACATAATTTCCTTTTGGCCTTTTCAAAATGGCCCTTTTCCCTCTGAGATTACCCTTTGGGCTTTCTGAAAGTACCCTTTAGATCTTCTACAAGGTCCCCTTTATTATATTAGACTTAGCCTAAAGTTTTAAATTGAATTTATCTAATAAAAATCTTAGGTTAAACCTTATGCCATGTCTCTTTTATTTTCATAGGGTCCCTTTTATTATGCTCAAAGCTTAGCTTAAATGTTCTCAACCTTAGTTCTTAAGTCATGTTTATTTAACACAAAATAAAACCATAGTATGAGAAATTTATAGTAAGTTTTATATGTTCCTTTAAACTTACTTAAATATTGTACATCTCTATAGGAACTATGATGTGCATTTTCTTGCATGAAAATGATCTGATGTTATGTACCAAGTCAAGGTTTCAAAAAAAATTGATAAAATGTGAGACTACCAAATGGCACATATAGGAAGAAGAATGAACCCAAAAATGACAAATGGTAGGCCCAATAAATAGTCCCAAGGATGTGCTTAAAATTGGCAGTCGTGCACCCATCAAAGATGTTCATGCAAATATCAAAATTAAGATATTAAATAGTCCTAGGATGTGCTTAAAATTGATGGTCGTGTGCCCATAAAATATGTTCATGTAAACATTAAATGATAGTCACATAGATGTCAAATTTAAGATAGCAAATAGTCCTATGGGAATGCTTAAAATTTATGGTCATGTGCCCCTCAAATACATTCATGTGGATGTCAAATGATGGTCATATGAATGTTAATTTTAATATATTTATTTGGATCTAAATTGTCTAAAGATCTATGGATAATGTTGATTCATGAAAATAGATCGAATGATGTGAGATCAAAGTTGGTTTTTCAAAGGCAATGGTCATATTTTGTATAAGGATGTGTAGGATGTCATAAGTACATGATGAAGATGCCACATTAGAGCCACATGGGTGCAAGGTCCTAAATTGGAGACCTTACAGACCTAGTAATGCAAAGGTAATATCATCCAAGGCCCATCAATGAGCTAGTACAGCATGGTAGCTCAGAGGAGTTTTTATTGAAGTAACATGGAACTCTATTTTGACCTTAGATATAGAGAAGAGGATCACTCTAGGATAAGAACATCAAAAACCCATGAAGATCTTGCAGCATTATAGGGGTCCCAAAGGTTGAGAGACTTAGGAAAATTCTTCCTATAACTAAATATTATACATTTTTAAAGTGAGATATTTTTTTTATAAAGGCATGTGTTGTTTGTAAAACACACTACCTATAGATCAGTCCATTGGGAAAGTCTAGTGTATTTCTAGAACATTTGTGGAAAGGATAGTTGTCCTTACATTTGTACTTTTTTAATTAGTTAAGATTGATTGACATGCTTCCTTGCATATTATAAACGGATAATTTTCAATTGTAAAAGGGGGGAGTTCTTAGAGCCAAAATCACTTGGTAAAATTTGAGAAACTAATACAAGAAAGGAATTATGAAAAGTTTGTCCATATTTTTTTGTCTTTTCTTGTCATGGCTTCTCTCTCTCTCTCTCTCACTTGTTTGTTATGGCTTCTAGATTTGAATGGTTCTTATGAATTTTTGGTGTGTACATTTGATTGTAGAGTTTTTAAATTAAGCCAATGCTATGTTGACTGAAAGTTCTTAGGTTCATTTCATTTTCTTACTCTTCTTACATTTAGGTTAATGTTGTTTGCTTACAGGGGTAAATCTTTAACGTGAACTAGGGTTTTATTTGCATTATGTTCACCTTCCTTAGGAGTTTGCCTGATGTGTGATAGGATTTGAGCTTATGATACTTCATAGTATACATTGGTTAAGTGCATGCCTAGATGATATTTGAACTTTGTCATGATGTTTGGGATGAAGATCAGCAACATCTCTTTTCCACCCTACCCTTGTTTTTGCTCCTTTTTAACCAATTCACTCTAGTTTAATTGTTATTGTAAATATCCATATTATATTAGTTCTTAGATTATTTCTTGATCATAATTCACTATTCTTAACATATATTGTTCATATTTTTCATAGATTTGCTATTTGGTCATGAAGGCTCCCAACCATTAAACATTATAAATATTGTGAAATAGTCTACTTGTTATGCCTTTGTTCTATTGAATATAATAGGATTATCATAACCTACAACTCATGCATTGAGTTCTTAGGAATTATAAAATGATAAGTGTTTCTTAAACACTCTAGACACCTGTGATACATATTCAGGCATCAATAGTAGTCAAACAGGAAACCCTCATAGACAATTGTATGTACCTAAATCAAAAAATCAATCACATAGTCAACTAGGTCCTAGTTATATTCAATAGACAAGGCCATGATATGGGCATGTCCTCCTAATTTTGATTTCTTCCAAAAAATATAAATTATGCTTTCAATTATGAAATAGCTTAGATATTTTTGGACAATTTCTATCCAAAATCAACATAAAATCAGCTTGAGCTAGGTTTGCATATTTATTTGTTAATTTACTATTTTTAACTCATTTTAAATTATGTATTTTACATTTAGATATATATATTTTTATAGATCTAAATTAGTTTTCAATAGTTTATTTTTCTTAGCATTTCATCATTAAATAAAAAATAAAGTAAACATTTTGCTGAACCTGTATTTAATTTGAAACACTGCTTATTGTTTACTTGATTTTTGTCTTAGGATTTCATATGAATTTATGTAAATTCCTGACATTGAAATAAAATAGCCTTCAATGTTGGATATAAATATAAAAACACAAGTCAAACTTATTCAACCTTGAATATTAATCACAAGGAATAAATTTCCTTGTCACTTTGGATAACATCAAACACTGAAGCTCTTTATTTTGACTTTGGGTTGAAATTTTTGGATCTCTATACACACAAAAAAATCTATTTTTTCTCTTTATTTTTTAGTACTTGCTACTTTTTTCATAAACTATGCTTGACAATTTTAAAACTATTTATTGATTGTCTTTACGAGCTACGTAATTTTCTATTTTACTGACACCATGGTGTGAGGAGTATTATCCAAATACTCAAGCCATTGTGTAGTACTAAACACAAATTTTAATTTCTATGTATCTCATGGTATATCATAAATGCATAAAGTCCTTTGTTTATACCATATTAAGCCTCTTTTATCTATTTAATTTATGGTGCACCTAATAGGAGTGTATCCTTCAAGGATGTTACTCTTACCATACCCTCAAAGATGGGATAGTGGGATATAGGCATGGTTAAGCCTCTATAGTTAGTGTTCTAAAATATTAAGCCAAAAATAATCTAGGAATAATCACACATATTTTTGATCCCACACAAACATTCAAACGCTTGATTAGATCACCCCCATACCTTGACTTTTACTTGTATGGTATTCATAATGGGCTCTTTCTTTAATGTGTTACATAGGATCATGTAATTCATTATTACATATTGTATTATTATTCAGCATGTTATTTCATTATTTTTTACCTGCATTCAATGTCAAATTAATCAAGAATATATACTAAACAAGGTTCCATCTCATTACCTTCCTATTACAAATGATTGCACTACTATATCATGTCATTATTTTCTAATCTATTTTTTCAAATCTAAAATGACCTAGGAACAAGAAAATCTACAACTTTCAAGGATATTTTATTTCTTATTCCACATCGTCTTGAAGGGTGCATCATGGATATCATTCCAAAATCCAATGCTCAAGAACAATCTGGTCAAACTGATGAAGAAAAAATTATGTAATATCTTCATGAACATCTAGAAAAGGTTGAGTAAATCTTATATGTTACTAGAGATGAACAAAATAAAGGGTGTCAAGATAGTATTTTTAATGTTTCCACTTTTACTATTACATATATTCCTATAGCATCATCCCTTGGTTTGGGAACATCACTTGTTTTCTAAAAATTATTTGTACCTATGCGTATTCATTCTACTTATAATCCCCTAATTAGTTTTTAAAATATTACTCTTTACCATAAAATTATTCCTTTACAAGTTAATCTATCACAATTGAACAAACTCTTTCTCATGCTATCCCTTCCATGGATTCATGTTCCCTGTTACATAACCCTTTGGCATCCAAAATTGTATCTTATTTATTCTAATTGTTTGTGTGGCTTAGAAGCTTCCTTTATATAAATTCAAAGGTGATCCTAAATATTATTTGCATGCATTCTGTGTAGCATGTCTATATTATGTAGATAATGAGAGATTATTGACATAATTGTTTCAAACAATTCTCAAATAATATGCTCTTAGATGGTTTAATGATCTTCTTCTTCAATCAATAAAGGCTTTAAATACTTTGAAAAATCATTTTTTAACACACTTTTATATCAACATTATTAAAAATCTATCATGTGCTGAAATTTTAAATATTATTTAAGGGACTAATGAAATAATTAGTTAATATGTTCTAAGATACAAGACTATGCTACAAAAAATGACAAATCAAATAGTTGATAATGAGCTACAAGATATCTTCAATCAAAGTTTACTATCCCCACTTCAAGAGTCAATTCTTCTTATAAGTTTAAATATTTTGATGAGTTATGCCATATATTCAAAGAGCATGAGGTCAAATTTCTTACTTTGAACAAGATCAAGTATACTTCAAATGGTCCTTCTACTTCAAATGTCAAGTTCCAAAGCAAGCCAAATTATAAGAGCAAACCATATGAAAGGAAGAATGAATCTAAGATTACAGTTAAATTTATCTCACAACCAATATAAAATATTCAATTACAAGCTCTACCAAGGGATAAATTCCAAATGTTATCATCACCTCCTCGTATATTTTTATAAAAGTTACTTTAATTTAATCTCATCGCTCTTCCTCCACTAATAAAGTTGACAATCATAGACCATAATCTAAAAAATATGATAGATATGCATATTGTGACTACCATATATATATTGAGCATTCTAAAAATATATTTTTTAAGCTCAAACATAAGATTCAAGATCTCATTGATGATGACACTATTGACATTAGCACACCTACTGAAGAGGCTAAGCCACAAATAAATGATAATTTAAAGATCAAAATATACAAAAAACCTTTTCCAAATCATGAAATAACTAATAACATGGATAATTATGAAGTATTTTATGCATATAATGTTCATCCTCCTCCTTCTACATATGTACATCCACTTGATAACATCATTAGTATAGTTATAAGTAAATAAGCATCATGTCCTATGATTATATTTGATGATAGTGAAGTTGTTGGTATTGATTTTGATATGCATGCACTATTTATTTGAGTATATGTTGACAATAAATACATATATAGTGTTATGATATACAATAGATAAAGTGAAAACTCATTCACCATAACACTCCTTTACTCTCTTGGTTATATAGAACAAGATTTAAAAGATACTTCTAGAGTTTTCAAATCATTTGAGGGACACACACAATATACTCTTGGGCATATAATACTAAATTTAAAAGTGGGACCTCTCATTGTTTCCACTCCATTCTTAGTTCTATTAATCATAAGGGTATTTGATATGCTACTAGGATACCCTTAGATATAGAATATTAGAGCAATACCTTATACAGTATATAAATGTCTCAAATACATTCATGATAGTAAAGTGGTCAAAATTATAGGAATAGAATATGAATATCCTTTGGAACCAATGATATTTAGTCCTAAAGAATAGTTGTAAGGTACATCCATTAAGCATTATGGTAATGAAATAGTCTATAAAACTATACAAGAGCATGATTTACATATTCCAAATCATATCACAAATTCATTTTCTGCACCTATTTATGAGCATGATCTAGTTACATATGATCATATTATAGAATCAATTTATCCATCTACTTATGATAATTATACAAATACATGTGGGCATAATCAGGTAGTTCCAAAGATAATGGTACCTTTTCCTAAGTAGAAAATTTACACCTAAAAATATGTCTTCTTCTCCTAAGTCACCACATGATATTGATTATAAAGTGTCAGGATCCTACTCCACCAATAAGAGTATATATGATTACCTGTTGTATAAGCAACTAAACACGAAATTTAACCAGAATGAATAAGTAACTAGAAATATGAAACAACATAGGATATGAGAGACAATACACAATTGTATTAATAATCACTCAGAAGAAAATACAATAAAGAAGATGCCACTTCTTCTTCCACCTCTAAGGCTTGCCACACCTCAAGGACTTCTTCCCTCTCTCTCTTACAGTCCCAACACACAACTCAAATATAGAGTTGGTGTTCACCTCCACTAGTTAGTAACAATGTTGCCAGTACACCAAGTACACAACCGTACTCCAAGTAGATCCCCCTTTCCTTGCTGCCACCTGCAAATCAATAGACCTTACTTACCATGTAGATGTCTCTACACCCTGAAGAACCCTTGTCCTTGCCTCACCAAGTCCTTATGATTCTTCAACCAGTACCCCAGTGAATCTTCTACCAGAACTTGCACACTTGCAACTCTCCAAGATCATACACACTTAGCACCCCTTTGGAACTAAGAGGAACACACCATGCTCTCTTCTCTTTGAAGGAGTTAATTTCTGCTCTCTTACTCTCTAGCACACTTTTACAATACAGCCCATGATTCTATTATATAGATCTCATGCATACAATAATTAGACCCTAATTACAATAATTAGACACACAACTCAAGACTATAATTAGCCTCTTAACATCTAACACTCAGTTCGTTAACAAACTATTCATCAACTCACAGTTCTGGAACCGCATAGGTGACCGACATCAGTCCCTATCTACCTGGAGGTGACCGACATCAGCCAATCCTAACCAATGTTAGTAGCTTCCTGTCTCTCCCCTGACCGACGTCGGTTGGCCTAACTGACACCAGTGTCTATGACACTTCAGCAACTCCTCTTGTTCGCAACCTGGTGAAGCTTTTAACTCCACAACCTAACAATCTCCCACTTGGAGATAAATAGTTGCACCTATACTTGTACCTGTACCTTCATCTAATTCATTCCCTTGCTTGTATCCCTCTTCAAGCTCAATATTGAAGACCAACCACCACACAACCTGTGATGCTACACCTGTCATCCAAGTAACCTGCCACATCTGAACCTACAAACCCATGTAGTGAAGACCTTGACCCTGCATAACATGAATCCCTGCTACTAGTCCCTCTTAGATACCTGAGAATCCACCTTCCCCGAATTAGCTCCAAACTCTCTGACAACTCCCACTGCTTGGGAAAACTTAGGTCTATACCAGACCTCATGTGATTTTGAACACTGTTCTAAGCTCTGCTTGAACTGTCCAGCGCTTGGTGTGCTTACCGATTCTGCATCCTGCATTTTGAACCTCACCAACACCTTCTTCACATTAGCTCCCACTAGAGACAAAATATCCATGTCTCTTATGCCAAAGAATTTTTCTACTCCAAATTTCTCATGACATGCCACTAAACTAACCTTACCCTTAGCTCATCAAATTCTTATATGTACAAACCTGCTCCAAGCATACCATCCACATACAGTAACAAGATAATGTCACAACCATCATCCACCCTGGTAAGATAAACACAATAGTTACACTGACATTGACTAAAGCCCTACTTTGTCATCCACCTGTCAACCCTATACCACTGTCCTGCAGCTTCCTCAAGACCACATACCTTGGCCTTCCGTCTCACATATCCATCCACTCTCTTCTTTAACTTGGGAATCCATCCGTCTTTCAATGCTTTCTTCTTGCTAACAACTCCACCAACAAACCCTTGTTTGGTTCTTCTCTAAGGACTCACACTCCTCATCCATGCCAAGCTCCCACTATTTCTAGATTCTACCTGCATTGCCTCTTCATATCTTCCTGGTTCTTGACCATCAGTAAGAAACTATTAAGAAGGTGAACAATGAATATGAGGTCCACTTACCATTTCAATCCTCCATATGGGCATTTGAGACTCCTTGACAGCTTGCTATCTGCCCAACATCTGTTCTTATGACCGATCTCGGCCATCTCCTAATCTGCACCTGACCGATGTTGGTTCCTTGTGACTGACCCTATCTACCGACGTTAGTTTTCTAATTGATGCTGATGTACCTTTTGCCAATGTCGATCACTGTATGATTGACATTGGTTCCTGTTGCCTAACATCACTGACTCTACTGATCTGCACATGACTGATGTCGATGCCTGTTTGTTCGATGTCGGTTCCCCTTGACCGATGCAAGTACCTATGTTTTCCTATGAGTGATGACTTTTTACCCGTGAGATCTTTTTGGATCAAAACCCTATTTAAATTAACACAGCCCTACTCAGAATAATTTAGTCCCCTCAGCTGATCTCTATCCGTCATCTCCTCCATGAACACCAAGGCTTTCTAGTTCTTAAGTTTGTCAAAGATATTTGTCTTCCACTTAAGAACATGCATTCCCTTCTTACGTATGTAACCAAGCCTACAAAGCCACATCTCTGCAACAAAAGGTGAATCAGTTATATAAGTAGATAGATAAAGGATACCTACTTTCTTACCACTATCTAATTCAAGTGCATCCGCTGTGAGAGTTACTATGCATCTCTCATCACCCAACTTTTCTAAAGAAATTAGACTCATCTCCAAGACTAGAACTTGCATGACCTCCTTCAACACCCGTGTGTTATTTGTCTACAATTTTAGCTTCACTTCCCCTTTGCCAACACTCTAACAAGGCTTACCAACCCCTAAATAAATCTCTCCAAAGTCTCCCTGGACATACTCTTGAAAATATGCTCTATTTCAAGTTGAATGGAAAGAGGTAAAAGAATCTGTAAACCAAGATTCTACTTTATCCAGAGTAACCTGTGCAACATCCCATGCAACATCTGCTTCTACATGTTGATCTTCTACTGACCAACAATCTTCCTTTACCTACTCTTTCTTTCCATCAATCAGACCATTCATGCTATTCAATTTCTCCATTCATAGCTTACTTTCTTCTGCCATTGCTATACTCCCACTCAATTAGAAACCCCTATGAGTAACCTATAATCAACAAACACTAACCAGATCTGAACCACCTATTAGTCAACTCAACCAAAAGCTCTGATACCACTTGTCAGGATCCTACTCCACCAATAAGAGTATATATGATTACCTCTTATATAAGCAACTAAACATAGAATTTAACTAGAATGAATAAGTAACTAGAAATATGAAACAACATAGGATATGAGAGACAATACACAATTGTATTAATAATCACTCAGAAGAAAATACAATAAAGAAGAAGCCACTTCTTCTTCCACCTCTAAGGCTTACCACACCTCAAGGACTTCTTCCCTCTCTCTCTCTTACGGTCCCAACACACAACTCAAATATAGAGTTGGTGTTCACCTCCACCAGTCAGTAACAATGTTGCCAGTACACCAAGTACACAACCATACTCCAAGTAGATCTCCCTTTCCTTGCTACCACCTGAAAATCAACAGACCTTACTTACCATGTAGATGTCTCTACACCCTGAATAACCCTTGTCCTTGCCTCACCAAGTCCTTATGATTCTTCAACCAGTACCCCAGTGGATCTTCTACTAGAACTTGCACACCTATAACTCTCCAAGATCATACACACTCAGCACCCTTTTGGAACTAGGAGGAACACACCATGCTCTCTTCTCTCTAAAGGAGCTAATTTTGGCTGTCTTACTCTCTAGCACACTTTTACAATATATCCCATGAGTCTATTATATAGATCTCATGCATACAATAATTAGACCCTAATTACAATAATTAGACACGTAACTCAAGACTATAATTAGCCTCTTAACATGTAAACACTCAGTTCATTAACAAATTGTTCGTCAACTCACAGTTTTGGAACCACACAGGCGACCGACGTCGGTCCCTATCTACCTAGAGGTGACCGATGTTGGTCGATCTTGACCAATGTTGGCAGCTTCTTGTCTCTCCCCTGACCGATGTTGGTTGGCCTGATCGATGCCAGTGTCTGTGACACTTCAGCAACTCCTCCTGTTCACAACCTGGTGAAGCTTTTAACTCTACAACCTAACATAAAGTAGGTATATATTCCACTCCAATTTTCACCAACATGGACCCTTTGAAGTCAATGGGTTGTTCTCAAGTTTTATGCCATATAATAACACCCAAAATTTTGTTTTATTATGTATTGCATTCTTATGTCTGAAATATATAGCATATAAAATAACATGCAACCCTTCACATGCAATCTCCACATGTTTCATTCATTGCATATATTTTATCACACTCTAAACATTCTACTACATACATGATTTCAATTTACATGTTTTCATAGAGGTGCAATACCAAATGTGAAGTTATTTAACCTTTAATGATGAGTCTTGAGCTCTCTTAAGTGTTTAGTGTATTGATCTAGTTATAAGGAATGTAACTATGAAAGAAAAAGAAACAAAAATATCAACATCAAAGAGAGATATCACAATACATACCTTAGATAAAATCAATGTGATAAAACCCTAGAAAGAGTGAACCCATGCTTCCTCATCTCACTATGTTCTAAAATCTATAATATTTTTTCCTTCTTAGGCTTGTAAATAAAATCAACTTCATGGTTCCCAGACTTATAATGATATATATAATGTTTGGTGGAAAATTTATCTCTCAAGCAAGAAAAACTATTGAACTCAACTATCTCAGTTGTGTATTCTTCACCCTATTACCTACAACTAAGCAACAATAAGAAAATAAGAACAAAGAATAAAACTTGAAAATAAGTAATGTGGATATAACTTCCATACATCTTGTTGCACTTATTGATATTATATGATCTTTTCTCCTAATCTCTAATGTTCTCTCATGTTAACAATTAAATTTCTTACCAACTAAATTGAATGATATAAATGATCAATTTTATGATCACTCACCCAAAATTTGAAGGCTTTTGGGTCCCACAAGTTATAAAAATAAGATTAAGATTTACCTCCTATATTATCAAGTGAGAAACCAACTTATCATCCTCTTGGATAGTACCTTGTTCATGTGACAATCTAAACAAATTTTTTACAATCCCTTATTCAAGTTCCAATCTAATCAACTCTTATACAGTACCTTGTTCAGGTTCTAATCTAATCAACTTTTAGACAATAACTTGTTCAAGTCCTAATCTAATCATATTTTAGATAGTACCTTATTTAGGTTCCAATATAATTAACTTTTAAATATTACCTTGTTGAGGCTCCAATATAATCAACTCTTTAATTTCAAGGCTTTTAGTCCCATAATTTTAGAAACTCAAGTGGTGAGGAAAATCCTTAAACGACTTCTTCGAACACCCTTTGGATTTTTTTGACAATTGTAATTTTAACCCAATTTTCCAATTTTATTTATCTCCCCTTCTTGATGTTATCCCTTCATATATATCATCTTTGTCACACTCATCTTGTCCAACAGGATCAAGAATATATAATGTTAAAAAACTTCATTATTCCACATGGAAGGCTCAAAGCAACATCAGTTCACAAATAGAAATGAGGCATATCCAATTAAAAACATTTTTTTTTAAGATTAATAGTGTTACATTTAGATTATTTATTTTCTCAAGCACATCCATACCCTATTTTCACAAGAAAACTATACTCAAATCCATGTTAAACATATCTTGATTTGCACCTTTTTATAACTCTTTGGGCCTTTCTTTCTTTTGGAACATTATTTTGCCAAGATGAATGCATAGACTTTGTGAACTTTTACATTCACCTTTTCATATCCCTTGGATAGTTAGTCCATTAAATACTTTGTTAAAATACCATCACATCATATAACCCTTAATTTATTACATTATCAACAATAATAGTGGAATTTGAAGCCACCTTGTTGCCAATAAATCAAGATAATTTCTCTGCTAACACTTGTTATCTAGGTAATGGGAAACATATACACAATGGTCAAACCAAAAAAACCAACACAATATTAAAAAATAATAACATAATTATAGAAATATGTTAGCAAAAAATTTATGATAAAAATTATAACCTACTCTAATACCAATATGATCCATAAACTACATGAATATACCACTCTAAGTTTTACCAACATGGTCCTTTTCAACAAGGGGTTGCTCTCAAGTTTTATGTCATAAAACAACACCCAAATTTTTTTTAAGATATATTTTGGTTCTTATTTCTGATATCTACAGTATAAAAAATAATATGTAACCCTTCACATGTTACATTCATTGCATATATTCGTTCACACTCTAAACATTCTAATACTCCATACATGATTTTAATTTACATGGTTGCATAGAGGTTTAATACCAAATGTGAAGTTATTTAAAATAAAAGAATGAGTTTTGAGCTCTCTTAAATGTTTGGTATATTATCCTAGTTTTAATAAATGTAAATATGCAAGAAAAATAAAAAACACATCAACAACAAAGAAAAATAACACAAGACAACCCTATAAAAACTTGATGTGAGAAAACTCCAACAAGAGTGAAGCCAGGTTTCCTCATCTCCAATATGTTTTATAGTTTACAAGTTTTTGCCTTTTTGGAATTACAAAGAAAACCAACCTATGGCTCCAATAATCATAATGATCTATTCAATGTTTGGTGGAAAACTTGCCTTTCAAGTAATAAAAACTACTAAATTCAACTACCTCAGCTATGTAGTCTTCACCCTATTACCTAAAACTATGAAATAATGAGAAAACAAGAACAAATACTCAAACTTTAAAATAAGTAATATGAATCCAAATTCCATATATCTCATTGCACTTGCTGCTATTTTCTAATATTTTCTCTTGATCTCTAATGTTCTCTCATGTTGTATAATTGATTAATCTTACTGATTGAATTGGATAATATGCATGATAAAATTTCTAATAATTTATTCAGAGAGCTTCACCATAGGTATACTCAATTACATATTTTCTTATTTTTCATAAGGATATATGTTTACAAGGATATATGAGAAGTGGCTTAGATGGTTATATTATAACATATAATTATTCTTTAGATTCAGAAACATCTATATTTGGCACTTCCTTTTCATAGGAAGTCATTCTTTCATATCATACCATGGTATATACATACATGCCTATCACTTATATAATTTTTTAGATACTTGTATTTTAATTTTTACATAAATTCTTTTCTTTTATTTCATTTCTACTTCTATCCCCATTCCAAGCATTCTTCTAACCTTTGGATTTATACTTTGGGCACTTGCCTTCTTAATTTTTAAATAGATTCAAACAATCCAAAATAACTATCTTATAATGCTCTTAATGCACATTATTTATGACATTCTACTTGCTTACTACTACATATCTACCATATTATGGCTTTCATGTCACTTACATGATCACATGTATCTCTTTCCCTTTGGGAGCATCTACATTCTTATCTATTTCAATCATTTACACATACATTAGGGGCACATTGCCTGCCTTACTCCTTGACATACTATGATTTAACACATTGTTGAGGACTTTTTGAATCCCTCTTATTTCTTATATTTTCTAAGCCTTACTTATTATCACTTTTCAAATCTCTTAAGTTCAAATATTTCAAAAATTCTAAAAAACCATTTAGGTCAAAAATTCAAACTCAAGACCTCTAAGCATTAACTTATATTGTTAGCTTGATTATTTTCATATGTTATTTATTTCATGTTAATTAGATAGCATACTTCAATTTTGAATACATAATGGATTTTTCATGGTATTTGAGTATGATTCAGGAAATACTATGACATGGTTCTTTGGTGTCAAGCTTCCCTTTTTACCTAATAACCTTGTTAAATAGGGGGCACCTCTTCATTCTCTGTGAACACTTCTATAGGTTGTATTTATCCACAACCTCTATACCATATTGAGCTATATATCTGTAGCTCCAAGAATGTGAATTGAACCACTAGTGTTTGGTAGGGGGCTACACAAGGTACTTAAACAAACCACTAAAAGGCTATAAGGCTCAAGGCTTTTATGGGCTACAAAAGATCTATAATGGCTATCTGATTTTACGGCTTGCACCAAGATATATATAAACTTGTAAACTAGCTTAGGGATATCATGATTGAGTGTACAAAGGATGCAAGTATCTCTAGTAGATATAACTATAGTAAAGTAAGTATTTAAGACTAGATAACTAATTGCATACAAATTATGAAAACAACAATTCCAAGTAAAGAGAGATAACAAATGATATGTAAACTTAAAAGCAAAGGCACTTTCAAGCCAAATGAAAGACATTTTAAGCATAAAAATATGTCTTTAAGTAAGGTTTCAAGAGCATCCCTAATATAAGTTTGATCTATATTTTACTTTTAACACTATTGTTTTTTAACAATGTAATTTTCTAGTTTAGCAAGAGAGAGATTATTTATGCAACTTGTATAGTTTGTTTTGAGCATATAGAATTATATTATGCAATGATAAATGTTTCTAAAGAGGGAATGACATGTAATGGTAAATAATTCAAGAAATTAAATTATTCTTAACCACATATAAATGCAAGAAACTTCAAAAACTATTCTAAGCAATACTCTAAACAAGCGAAATCATTAAAACCAATCAAACCCTAGCATGTATACTACTGTAGATAAACAAGATTTTCACTTTGCAAATCAAAGTTCCCTAATATAAAAGTTAAGAGAGATGTGAAAATTTTCTACCAACCAATTATCCAAGCTAGGAAGTAAGAGAGGAAGAGGATCAGCTTGTGTGTGAGCTAAGTCTAGACCAAGAGTCAAAAGTTGTGAAAGAGGTGAAGGAGAAGTTGTCAATCTATGGAAGAGCCAATGCAAGGAGCAAAAAAGATAGGTGAAATGGAGTCTTGACAGATCAAGGAGTACCCCACAATATTTATAAACATATGTATGGAACAATGTGAATCAAGAAGAATAGTTGTAGAATAGGAGGGCATCCCTTATCATAATGAAAGCTATTGTGCCAAGGAAGAACCAAGAGAGATTCAAGGAGGTAGCCAAGCTTTGAGTGTGATAATGAAGTGGGAAGATTAGATCAATAATGTAGGAAAGAGTGAAGAGAAAGGCTCAAATGAATGAGAACATGGCATATATCTCAACCCTAATCCACCAACAAGCTAAAAACCAGCCATTAGTGCCCAAACAAGGCACCTTTTCATGCATTCTACCTAGGCCACAGCTTAGGCCATAGATTTTATGAAGGAAACATGTGGCCTAGGCCATGGGTTTCCTCCCTAATCTCTATATTGGGCCTAAATCCCACCTAAGGTGGTTAACAAGCATCTAAAAGGGCCCCAAGGGGTCCCTAGGGAGCTTGTCTAGTGTGAGAAAGGACTAAGATGGGCTGAGGATGTGTAGGGGATGAGATTGTGATGCAATAAAGGTCTAAATGAGTGGGAAATGTCTCCAAGTATGATAACCAAGGTTGATAGTCTACACATGAGATAATGTGTAATCATGGGGAGGGCTAGGGTCATAAGAAGTATGATTACATATACCCCTAAGGTACAAGCAATCGATGTTTGAATGAATAAGCAGTGTTTTGTAGTATCTAGAAGCCACACAAAAGCAAAGGAAAGCAAGAACTAAAAAGATAAAAGAGAACATTACCTATATTTACCAGATAAGTATGGTGATAGAAATCAATAGTATGATCCACTTTTGAGAGTGAAAATGCTACATAATCCAAAACCAACTCCAAATTTAGCTCTTACATAGAAGGGACATAAGTAACATTAAATAAAATCACACAATCCAGAATGACAATCACTAAGGTGTCATCCCTAGTGTTCTCTCTATGAGGGATATGGGTGAACTAGACATCCTTAAAAAAGGAGAATAAAGCATGTGCCACCTTTAAGAGCGGGAATAACTCATAGCTAAGGATAGCCTAGACACTAGTGAGTTGAGATAGAGCTAAGATTGAGTTAAAGAATAACTACACATAGAACATGCCTAACTCATGAGCATCAATCAAGGCACCAATGATTTCATGATACTTAGTGACATTATTCATCTCACTGGTAAGGAAAAAACTAGCTACAATAAGCTCATGGGCCCAAAAATCATTGATAATCCAAGCCACAACTTTTGATCCTAGGTTTCCCTGATTACCACCATCTATGTGAATCACCACTGAGAGGTGTGAAAAACTAGTAACTACCAACAAGTGATCTCAAAATAAGGTAGTATAAGTGAGTTGCATGAGGGAAACAAATAATTAAACTAAGCCATATCCAATGTGTTTGACTAACATCAACCATAGTAAGAGGCAACAAGGGAAAGTGGGGCAAAGTTTAGAGAAGACGAAGACCAATCAACAAGACTAGAGCAAGTTTTGAACCAATATAGTTAGCTAACAACCCTACCTACAACTATGATGAAATAGAGAGAGGGAGTTATAATGGATTGACTATGGAAAAATAGACAAATGACTAACTAAAAGAAGTATAATAAGTAACTTCTATCATGGGGTGCCCACGAGATAAGACACGAGATCGAGAGATCAATGGGGATCTAGAAGGGGTCCTAAGGACCAAAATAGGGATGTAGCAAGCCTAAGGAAACCTTAAATTAAAAAATAGATGCCACCAATGTGATTAGAATATGCAAAAACTCCTAAGATGGAGGTTTCATGATCTAGAATGCAAAAAAGGATAAAACACCCAAAAATGGCCCACAAATAGCAAGAAAAGGGCTAAAAGAGGAAAAAAGAGTAAAAAGTAAATCATTTTCAATCCTATTTTCACTCTAAAATATCCAAAAGAGAGCCTACAAGCCACAAAATCCCAAGTAGAGAAAACAAGGACATAGAATCACACCACAGATGCATAGGATGATCTAGGTAAGTCTTCTAGCTAAAATTTTTGCAAATTTTGTTCATTTTTGGGGTTTGGGAGGCCCTAAACACATTTTGACTCATTTTGAATGATTTATTGCAAGAATCAGGTGAAATATATAGTCAAAATTATGGGTTTGGTGAGAGGATAAATCTAGGATAAATAGCACCTTAAACCATGCCCTAGATGAAGAGAAATGAGGAGCCTTAGGGCTCCCAGGGGGTCACACCCCAGGCCGTAGCCTTGCTAGGAAAAGTCATGACCTAGTGCACTATTAGGCCATGGGGGCCATGACCTCACCCACTTCTAGGATATGGCTTTGCCCAAGAAGTCGTGGCATGGGGTAAAGAGGCCTTAAGATAGGCCCCAAGGAGTCTGAAAGATCCCAAGAGGTCTCAAAAGGGGATAGAATAAGAAAGAGGATGGAAACAAGCAAGATAAGTAAAAATAATGGTTTTTAACTAAATTTTTCTCATTTCATGGCTAGTATATTAATCTATTTGCTTGTTATTCACTTATTCAGACATGTGGAGGAGTTAGGATACCCAAGAAGGGAGAGCCTTCATAGGCAAGGGAGCATCCAGCACAAAGAGAGACTGTGTAAGGTGACCAACTAAGAGAGAGTTCCATCATGGTTGATGGATGAGGTAGATATTCTACTTATAAAGGATTAGGATCAAATGTAAAGTGTAATACTTTGAAGACTAGTACATGTGCCTTCATTGTGTTACTCTAAAGACCTAGTGAATGTGTTGGTGACCACATGGGTACCTGTGAGGCATGTGTTCCAAATGGGGCCTAAGCTATAGGTCATCCTAAGCATTAAGTACATCAACTAGCTCTTTAGGGATAAACCTATAAGGAGAGAGATAAATCTATCATTGGTGTAGGATACAGATGAGCCAAGTTCTACCTAGTGGGACCCCACCCTCAATAAAATATCCATAAAGTACAGATCATATAACTATCACCTAGGGTACCACCACTATAGATAGTGATAGTAATCACTATGGTTAGGAGGCTCGTGCTAGCTAGATTATAGGGCAAATACCACTATCTTGGATAGGATTTTTCCAATGTGTAGAGGGAAGATAGAGATATGCCTAGACCTAGTATATCCTAGGTAGACTATACCAATAGCTAGATCACATTTGACACATAGAGTCAAGTAGATTGACACAACCTAGCTTACTCATGTATTGGGCTTACGATAGGCTCCCACTAACATGGCTAAATAAACCATAGGATAATGATACATACCCTATATTAGAGAAGGTCATTCTATGGGTTACATGATTCATGAATAAGGTTAGGCCTATGCAGACAACCTTAGATCTAGATGTAATGGGAAACTATGTCTATGATCCATATAGATCTATGGTGTGGCTAGATGATATAGGGGTAGAGATCCATGTGGGATAAGAGGAGTTATAAGGTCCATAGGGGCCATACCATCATCCATGAAGATAAGCTCTAGTATCATGGGAGAGATGGTCATAGTGTAGGCCAATTGAGGCTAAGTATGATGGGTAGCTGAAATAGAGTGAGGGGGTAGCGATGGAGAGAGGTAGCCACACCGAGGACTACCAACACTAGGATGAGCATGACCTATTGGAGGGTCATATAGGCCATTTACATGACTAGGGAAGACAAGTTTATTTTCTATATATCACTTTATCTTTGTACTCATCCTCAACAAGAACCAATATGTGACTAATATATGTGTTCTATGTGTGTGTAGGAGACCAACCTAGCTAGATTGGACCCCAAGTGAGCCTACTACTAAAGAAGATATTTTTTGATGTGTTAGTGACACCACTAACAGAGTGGGTGTTATATCTACCAATGGGGGTAGATCCACATACTCACTTATATCGTGTGGGTACACAAGCCTCACTTTAGTTGGTGAGGGCATGACACCAGATACCACATATAAATGTTGAGTCAACATAGCACGAGGTAGCCATAACGTGACTTAAGATAGCTATAGCATAGCATGAGATATCTATAGCATGAGCCAAGGCATGACTGGTTATAACATAGGCTAAGATTGATCATCTATGGGTTGAGCTAGCTCAAGAGCATACTAGAAGAGCAAATGTGCCTAGAGATGGGGTAGATCAGTTGGATGCCTTAGAGCAGACTATGACTTGACTAGTTGTTAGATAAATATTGAGGTCTCTATCATAGGCATGACTACATAGATAAAGCATATTCATAGGCTAACTAGGATATTATTGTATGTATATCCACACACAAAAAGAAAATTGGGACTGTGATCCCTAGCTTAGAGGAAACCATGTGTTGTACCTAGAGAAAAACATGTATTTCTTGTGATATATATACAAATTTTTTTTATTATTATCACATGTGTGTATATTATTTTGTGTGTGTGATGCATATGTTTCATATGATATAGACTACTAGATACGTGTGATTAGATAGTAGGAACTGCTAATAAAAAACCCATGTACACACACATATACAAGCGACACAGAGGTTAGTGGTGCAAGAAGAGAGGAAAGGTTCACCCTAACACCATAGGAAACTTTCTTGAAGGGTCATGCAGGCCTTAGACATGAAATTTCTTGAGGCAAAATCCATTGATTGAGTGCCATAGGTGATCACCTTCAAGGGTCAAGAGATGATAAGCCCCATTCTTGATAGGAAGTGATAACAAAGTGGCCAAACCACTTGTGTGAAAGTTTTCCCTTTTTATGGTGCTCCTTGTCAAAAATGAGGACCATAAAACCTACCTTGAATGGATGAGGGTGCACCAATTTCCTAAATTGGTGGCATTGATGATAGTAGTAGGCATGATTATGCTCAAGAGTGGTCAGGCATCACTCATCTAGTTGCTCAAGCTCAGTGAGGTGAGCGACACATTCTTCCTCATCATAGAGGGATCCAAATGTCTTAACCTACAATGAAAAGATTAAAACCTCTAAGGTAAGAATGGCCTTTAACACATACATGAGAGAGCATGGGGTTTCCCTGTGGCCATCCAAAAGCTAGTTCAGTAGAACCAAAGGGTAGGATAGAGCATGAGATATGAGTCCCTCTTGGATTGGGTAATGATATGGAAAAGCATCTTCTTAAAAGTCTTATTTGAAGACTCTACTTTCCCATTTCCCTATGGGTAATGGGTGGAGGATAAATGGAGATTGAACCTAAAGTGTTTAGCAAGCTCATTCATCTCAGGGATTTGGAAGCTTGAGCCATTATTGGCCATAATCATAGTGAGAACCCCAAACCTACAAATTATCTAGTTTAGGACAAACTGGTGATGGTCTTCCCACACATTCCACTAAGAGGCATGGCCTTAACCCACTTCATTAAATAGTCTGTGGCAATGATGAACCAGTGATGGATATTAAAAGAGGTGGGTTTGAACTCACTAACAAAGTTGAGAGCCCAAACTGAGAAGGGCAAAGAGGTTGAAATGGAATGTAAGAGGCTTATAGGGGCATTGATGGCATCTTTGGTGATTTGACACATCTTACACTTCTTAGCATATTGGATTTCATCCTTAACAATAGTGGGCTAGTAGTATCCCATCTTGATATATGTTAAGTGATGGCTTGACCTCTTTAGTGGCCACCATAAACACTCCCATGAGACTCCTCCAATGTGAGAGGAATATCCTTAGGGGTGAGGCACTGCATCAACACACCATCTAGACCCCTCTTAAACAAGATGCCACCTATGATGACATAGAGAATAGTGAGTTTATAGATTTAATAGCATTCTTGTGAAGGAGCATTGGTGGGATAAGACTGAGTCTCAAGGTAATGTATAATGTCTCGATACCAATCACACTTGAAGACCTCAGCATAGTTGACCAAGTAGACCATCTCATCAAAAAAGGCAACATCAACCAATTATATGTTAGGATTGGGTAGTGATCACTCAATGAGTTACTCAACTACAACTAGACCCTTGGTGTACTTTTGGTTAATAATTCAAAGTTTGAACTCTTGAATAAGCATGATCCACCTCACAATTCAGCCAGCAAGGTGTGTCTTTCCTAGTAGGTTACAGAGTGGATCAGATTAGACAATCATGTTGGTGGTTTATCCTAACATTTAATGTCTCATATTCTCTATAGTAAAGATGAGAGAGAGGCACTACCACTCAATAAGATAATAGTTTAGCTTAGGGCCAACTAACATGTGAGAGATATAGTAAATAGATCTCTTTTTATCAGTGTCATCCTTTTGACACAACATGCCCCCAATAGAAATATCAATGACAAAGGTTTACAATATGAACTCACAACCCTCAATGGGTACCATCAATATGGGAGGATTATGAACCATTCACTTCAATTCTTTAAAAGCCACTTGAAATTTAGTAGACCATAATAATGGCATGTTCTTGCATAGGAAATGTGTGAGGGGTATGGATTTGTAAGCATGCTCCTTAAGGAAACATCTAAATAAGTTGATCCTTCTCAAGAAGGACTACAACTAAACAAAGTTGCATGGTAGAGGAATCTTAAGGATCACCTTGATCTTCTTAAGATCCACCTCAATGTCGCTTTGTAAAATTAGGAATCCAAGAATATTTTCAATGGATATGTCAAAAATACACCTCTCGAGGTTGAGGGTAATGTGATACTCTCTAAGATGATCAAAGATGATCCTAAGGTCTCACACATGTTCATCCCACTTATGGTATTTATCAATGAGATCATTGACATAGCACTCAATAATATTATGGATAAGGTCATGAAAACTATGGGTCATTACATGTTGATACATGGCCCCAACATTATTCAAATCAAAAGGCATGATGGTATAATATAAATGACCCCATGGGGTAGTGAATGTTGTCTTGTGTTGGTATTTGGGTGCAATTTGGATTTAGTTCTACCTTGAGAACCCATCCATTAGGGATATGATCTCAAATCTAGTTATGTAATTAACAATTGGGTCAATAAAATGAGTAGGAAAATTATCCTTTAGGAAAGCCATATTGAGATCCTAAAAGTCTATGTAGGTCTAAATATCTTTATTATTCTTAAGAATAGGAATAATGTTGGAAACCCATTAGGGTTAGTCAACAGCCTAGATGAAACCAACTCAGATGAGCTTCTCAATCTTAGCCTTGACTAACTGGGAGACTTTAACTACCATTGGTCATTGCTTTTGGTGAATGGGTTGGGTTCCATCATCCATAATGATATTATGGACAATGATTTTAGGATCCATGTCCTTCATATTTATGCATTGCCAAGTGAATACATCTAAAAATTCATGCAATAAGGTGACCAAAATATCCCATTCCTATGGATCAAGGTTAGCATTTATCTTAATGATCTTTGGCCTTGTTGAACTTCCAAGGTTAACATATATGAGTCCTTCAACATCCATAGCATGGCCTTCCTTAAAACACTTAGGCACAGGAGGGAGTGATTGATCTAACACCTCAGGTTTGACATGAGGACATTCATAATGGGAATGTTAGGGGTTTGGCCATTAGTGAGAGAGATATCTAAACCTAAATGATTAAGAGGATAATAGTACTTATGATAATCTTGCATGATCTTGGTGTAAGCATTTATCTCCTTGAATAGGTTGCATGCCATAACATGAATGAAATAGCACTCAAGATCAGGCTTAGCTACTATAGCAATCTTAGTAGGAGATGATTGAGAGAGCCTATACTCTGATGGGAAAATTTTATGCGATTAGGAGCTCAACATCTAGGAAGATGTCTTAAAAGAGATCTTTAAGAATATATGAACTACCATGGCATCATAGAGTAGAAGAGGGAGTCAGTCGATGCATGTCAGACTCTAAATGAATGAACACTAATTGATACTTAGCCAGATCACAACATTCATCCTTGAGAAAATGAGACTCAAAAGTAAGGGTATACGAGAATCCACAAAGCCCCATGAGGATATATTCAAAGCCTTACCTGAGGGATTTGTGTTTGTGTATAACAATGCCTAGGGATATGGTTCATCCTCCATTGTATGAACCTCACTTCATGCATAAACTAAACCATGTAAAATATGGCTAATGTGATGGCCTACATGACAACAATCCAAGGAGGACCAAGAATCATGTTATATGAAATATCTAGGTCTAACCACAAAACTCAACCCTAATTATCTTGGGTCCAAACTTGATTTGTAGCTTCACATTACCCAGTGATGCAATTGTGTCATTGTTGAAACCAACATAGTTATGGCAAGAATTAAAGATCTTATTTTAACTGATCCCAAGATTTTTAAACACATATAAGGGCATGATATTTAATGTAGATCCTTTATTGATGATGCATCTCTTAATATGACATTCATTGATAGAGGTCTCGATATATAGATGGAACTGATCCATCTTTGCAAGAATCAAAGCATCTAGAAAAGAGGCAGGGTTGAAATATAGGATGGGAGGGTGAGGGTGCTTGAATGCATCAAATTTGAATAAAACTTTAACATCATCTTGTAGTATATCCTCATGATAGAGACCAATTTTGTCAAATATGAGGCCCGTTTGCTTAGGGAAAAGGAAAAGAAGGTCCCAAATGGATATCCCAGCTAAGAGGCCCTGTAACTCCTCTATGATGGAGTAAGGATGTTATCAAGCCTGGGGAGGGATGTTACACCAAAATTTAAATATGACTTTGGGATTCCCTACCCTCATGGGCTAGATATGAATCCAAACACCACTAATATCTCTAATATGGTCGGTGACCCAACCTAAGTGCATGTTGACAAAGCACTCATACCCATTAAAGGTTATGTCAATAGTATCAATGACCTTGTTACTCTCACATTTGGATTTCCCTCTTAGGTCAGCCTAAGAAGAGGAGTCAAAAGAGGTAGAAGATTAAGAAGGATAATGAGGGGCCTTAATCTTTGATTTATTCATTTTCTTCTTCTTCTCCTTGTCATGGTCAACCAGAGGCTTCTTGAACACATTTAATTTATAGTTGGGCTTTGTAAGAGGAGAACTTTGAGATGAAGGTGAGGCTTTCGCACTAGAATTTTGGGTTGCATAATTGGCATCATCATGCCCCTTAATCTAATGGTAATTTCAAAACTTGGTAGGGTCATAAGGAAAAACCATCCATTATTTTACTTTGATTGATTTAGAAGCATTTTTTTAGTTGTATTCTTACTCAAAGCATTCACATTATAGCTATCCTTCTTGTCCTTCTTCTTGTGAGGAGAATTAGTAACACCATCACTGACTGAATTGAGGTTGCGATCATGCGAAGAGGATGAATTTTAGGTTAGTATGAGATGCATGCCCACATGTACCTCAAATACTTCAATCTTCAAACACTTGTTAAAATCTTCATCATATGAGGTGGGCTCATGCTTGAGGACTTCAAGGTGAACCTCCTACCTCAATGCTCATGTGAACATGTCATAAAATTGATCATCTAAGAACTTGGTTCTACATGTATGGATGGTTGAACGACACCTATGCATAAAATCAAAGTTTAACTCAACCTTGGCCTACACCATAGATGTGAGTGATTGGATGTTAAGGTTAAAAATTATGGAGATATCAAAGTACTAGAAGAAGTCATCTAAAAGGATATGGAAACTAGAGAGAGAATCTAGAGGTAGATTTTATAACCAAAATAGAGCTTCAGCTCATAGATAATGAATAAAGAGATTCAACATCATGCCTTCATCTTGTTCCCAATCCATACATGCCATAATGAATGATGTAATATTCTCTATGGGATTGGAGTCCTAAGTGTCATTAAACTTAGGTAATTCAAGGATACGAGTAAGAAGGGGAATAACATGTACCCAATGGGCTAGAGAATTCTAATAGAGATTCTCATAGTCATAGTTGATAGCAAGCTAGCGATGAGCTCTAAGAGGGGGATCATGATGGTGATTATGTTGCCTATGCCCATAGACATCATCATAATCATGACCATGGGGAAGATGATATTGAGGTAGCTTCTGATTGGGAGGATGATTATAGTGGAAATCATCTCAACCATGGGGTAGGGAATGACCACAATAAGGATAAAATTCCCCACAAGCATGATGGGATGATGTGGTATACTTATGAAAATTATCATGATGACTAAAGTCTCCATAATTTTTGTCACATGCTACCAAGTGAAGGTCAACTAGACGGTGTGGATGTGCATGATAGGCATCCCATGGATTTCTAGTCCATTGGTGGTGATCAAAATTATCACGCTCATCTAAAATTCTAAAGGAATGGTTAGGATGATGGAAAACTCCTCATGCCAAATATACCTTACCAAGTTGGAATACCTATGACCCATAACATGGATATGAGGGTGTTCGTGTTGTATAGTATCCTACTAGGAAAGAGGTGGGCAACTCACATAAGAATTGGTTGAGGCACTTGAAAATGAATGGGTGTGAGCTCTATATTTAGAGGAAGCATGCCTCTAACTCCTAGGGGAGAAGGATGCACTTCATTTGCCTAAATTAATCTATGTAAATCATCAATGATCACACATAACTTGTTAGGTCCCAGTCACTCAAGGGGATCCTCATCACCTTGAATGGGTGAATGAGATGTGGTATGGGGCTAAGAAGAAATATATTAAGATGAATGAAACTCATACTAGTGAAAATGAAACTGAGTCTATTGGCTATAATTATACTAATCATGTTCCCTTTTTAATACAAGAGATTGCAAATCACTATGCTAGGATGAAGTAACCTCCTGGAACTTATGGTGTCTATGGAATTCCATTGTAGTTATGACTTATTCATGAGTGAGCTCAGGGATGAGACCCTAAATCTAACAGGATTGGCACCCCAAAGGTGGAAGACCAGCCATAGATGTAATGAATAAAGAGAAACATGGAAGAAAATAGAAAAGGAAAAATGATAGAGAATCAATAGGGATAATGACATATAACCAAAGGAGGATAAAACAACAAAGCTAAAAGCTAAAACACAACTAAAAAGAAATCTTAATAGATAATAGAGGGGAGTTGGCTAAGAGATATCTAAATAGGATGAAATTAGTGTGAGATCATATGTGAGGTCCCATCAAGTGTGCCATAATGTATCTCCAAGAATTTTAATAGAACCACTAGTGTTTGGTAGGGGGTACACAAGGTACTTAAATAAACCACTAAGAGGATATAAGGCTCAAGGCTTATATGGGATACAAGAGATATACAGTGGCTTTCTAATTTGTTGGATTACACCAAGATATAGATAAAATTATAAACCAAGTTAGGGATAGCATGATTAAGCTCATAAAGGACTCTAACAGATCTAACCAAATTAAATCAAGTAGCTAAAACTAGACAATTTATTGCATACAAATTGTATAAACAACAATGTCAAGTAAAGAGAGCTAATAAATGATATATAAACTTAGAAGCAAAGGCATTTTTAGGACAAATGAAAGATTTTTTTAAGCAATAAATATTTTTTCAATCAAGTGTTCAAGAGCATGTCTAATCTAAGTTTGAGCTATCTTTCACTTTCAACACTATTATTTTCCAACAATGCAATTTTCTAGTTTAGTAGGAGAGAGAGAGAGAGAGAGATTATTTATGCAACTTGTATAGTTTATTTTGAGCATGTATAATTTTATTATGTAATGAGAAATTTTTCCAAAGAGGATATGAAATGTAATGGTAAATATTTCAAGAAATAAAATTATTCTTAACCACATATAAATGTAATAAACATAAAAAACTATTCTAAGTAATACTCTAAATAAGCTAAATCACCAAAACCAATCAAACCTTAACATGTATACTATTGCAGATAAACAAGATTTTTAATTTTTAAAGCAAAGTGACCTCATGTCAAACTCAAGAGATATGTGCAAACTTTCTACCAACTAATCATCCAAGCTAGGAAGTAAGAGAGGAAGAGGATAAAGCTATGTGTGAGTGGAGTCCAAACCAAGATCCAAAAGTTATGGAAGAGGTGAAAGAGAAGATGTCAATTTTTGGAAGAACCAATGTAAGGAACATAAGAGACATATGCAATAGAGTATTTAGGGATCAAGGATCATCCCAAAATGTTTAGGAACATCTGTATAGAGCAATGTGAATCACCAAGAATAGCTATAGAATAGTAGGGCATCCCTTATTACAATGAAAGCTATTGTGCCAAACGAGAACCAAGAGAGACTTAAGGAGGCAGCCAATATTTGAGTGTGATAATCAAGTGGGAAGATTAGAGAAATAATAGAGGAGATATTAAAGAGAAAGTCTCAAATAAATGAGGACAAGGCATATATCTCAACCCTAATCTGCCAACAAGCCAAAAATTAGTTGTTTTTAGTTGTTTGGGCCCAAATAGGGTACTTTTTTATGTATTACACCTAAGAAGCAGCCTAGGCCATGGATTTTATGAATTAAATGTATGGCCTAGGCCACAAGTTTCCTTCATAAGCCATGACCTAGGCATAAAGGCCACCTATGGTGGTTAATAAGCCTCTGAAAGGACCTTGGAGGGTGCCCAAGGAACCTGTCTAGCATGAGAAAGGACCAAGATGGGTTAAGGATGTGTATGGTATGAGAATGTGATGTGATAAAGGTCTAATCAAATGGAAAATGTCTCCAAGTGGGATAACCAGGGTCGATAATCTACATGTGAGCTTATGTATAATCATGGGGAGGAGTACGGTCATAGGAAGTATGGTTATAATATAATACACATGTTTTTACAAGCACTCAAACTTTACATTGTGTTACATGGATATGTTATTTGTAAATAATGACATTAATATATATGATTTATGTAGACTAATCTCATTTAATCTATGCTTCTTTTCAAGTTCTTACTTTATTACATGATAAGTTAAGGCTTGCTTTCTTATTGTGTGTGTCCCATTGGCCTTGTGTGTGAAATATATACATTTTATTTTTTTAATGTAATTCTCATGCCATTTGTGTGTGGCCATTGGTCTTGTGTGTGTATGTGACATTCACATGTCCCTTATATGTCATTTTTGGGCCTTTTATGTGACATTATATGAAAATTACATGATATTGTGTGACATTTATTTTATGTTCATTTCTTTTTACTATGGTGCCATGATTTATATCATGTATTTATTCTATTCTATACTCTTACTTTTTTTCCATGATACATATCATGCACATTCTTCTTATATGCTTCAATGTTATATTTGTCTAACACATATTTCATATAAAATTCAATGTTATATTAAATATTATGATGTAATAAAATTCACATGTTCAAATATGATATTACATGATTACATCTTTCACAATTCTCTTTTGAGTTTGGTGATTTGTATGATATGTCTCTCATTTTAGAAGGGGGCCATCACAATGGGCTTGTCTTGAGAAGTCAAATCCTCATGAGCATCAAAATTTCAAATTTATGTCATTGTACAATCTTCATGATTACATGATTTATAATTATTAGATTATGGGGGCATGTGATATGTATGTGTACTCACTCTTGTAGTATATATTTTCATACACTTGATGCATATGCATGGGCATGTTTAAAATAGTTAAAGTTACAAGTTTCAAGTTTCAAAAATTATAAGTTCAACTGGCCTTCAATATCATTTCAATAAATAAAAATGGGCATGATATTCATTCATGTTCATGTTACTACTTTACAAATTTCAAATTTCTCAAGTTAAAATTTTTCAAAGGTACAAAGTTTTAAATATAATCTAGATCCATCTATAGTAGTGTGATTTATCTCCTTTTGTAAGTGGGCCATGTTGGAGTATAGTGACACTCAACGTCTATGGTTTCAATTTAACATTCTAATGTAGTAAGCCACATTTTATGGTTTCACCTCTTCAATTATTTTAAAAAGTAATCTACACATTTAGAAGAGAGTTAAAGCACACAATCTTTCCAACTCATGGGTTTTCACTAGTTTTCAAATTGAGAGTTGATCCCTCTCAATTCACCATGGATTTAACATTTCACCAAAAGGATCAACAAGGGAGAATGCACTTCTCCACTATAAAGTTACAAGGCAATAAAATTACATATTCTTTTAGGTTTATAATCTCTTTGCTCTCTTTTCAAATTTCAAATTTTGAGTTTCAAAATTTTAATTTTCAAATATGGACAACAAATACTTTTAGTGGCATTATTATAGGTTTTGTATTAAGGCATATTACATGATCAAGCTTTCCATCAAAATCCAAAATATGTATACACACTTAGGTTTGAATCTCCTTTAATCTATTAAGTTCACTTCATTGTGTCACTATAATAAAGTGGGGCAACATGTAGACACTCAAAATTTATCTTTATGTGTTTGATAAGATTTAATCTTGACATCTTATCTCTGCTTGGCCTATTTTCCATTCTATTGACTTGTAATCTCTATGGGATTATTCATTATTATATTCACTATTTACAAAATAATTTATATATCCTTATTTTTCTTAAAAAAATCCTCCCATTCAAATATGCTCAATCTTTGTCCTTATAGGACATGACTAACTAGGCAGATAGGGCCACACTATAATATTTTCCACTAGTGCGGCCTTATCCCCCATGCTCCAATAATAACTTTTTAAATTTGATAAATTGTATTTTACCCCTCTCAAATTTTTATCAAGGTTGGTTAGTGGAAATATTCAAAATATTTCTCTATATAATCACATCAAGGCCCTCCAAACACAGCTAGTAATCACTTGGAAATTCTATAGCACATTAAACAAAAGAGCACTATTATTTCCAATGTGAATTATGAAGCACCCAATCAATCATAGGCCAAATCTAAAATTATTTTATTATAGGTCAATGGTACTCATATTCAATCATTCAATATAATTTATAAAGTTACATTCATATAGAAAATTAAAGATTTGCACACTCATCCTAGGAGGGAAAACTACATCGATCTGAGGCCTTTTCAAGTTATATAGGTAGTACTCAAACTACATAGTGATTTTTAGGATAGTTAAGTTATAACCCTTTCTTGATTAACCTTTTTAATTTTATTTAAATTATGTTCATTATGCAGGAGTTAGGATTTATATTTTGTATGTATTTTGTGCATCAAATCAGTACACATAGTTAAACAATAAATCTTCACAAAGAATTACAGGTACCCAAATGAAAAAATAAATCACATAATTAATGGGATGAATATTAAGTCAAAATATAAGCCTAAGGTACATCCCTATCCACCTAGTGTGGCATTACTCCAACATAATTTGAAATCCTGATTTTGATTACGACATAACTCATAGATATTTTTAGACAATTTCCATCCACATTCAACATGCATAATTAGCATAAAACCAGTTTGAGATAGGTTTACATATATGTTTGTAAATCTAATATTTTTATCTCATTTTAAATTCTATAAATTTTGTATTTTACATTCAGATCTATATATTTTTATATATCTAAATCGATTTTTAATAATTTATTTGTTCTTAGTATTTCATTTTTAAATTAAAAAAGAACACTAAATAGAGACATAGATCAAGATCCAAGTGGATAAAAGAATAATATAAAAACTCAAATAAAATTCACATGATTAACAAGATAAAAATACAATCTAACATGATCAAAAGATTAAAACAAGAAATAAGAGCCAATGGAGTAATCCTATGAGATCAAAGATACCCTAACTCAACACTTTGATCTTTGTCTTACATAAGAGGAGGTTGAAAAAAGGGAGTAAAAATATGTCTTCCTCAAAAATATTCTTAAATTTATCATTAAATCTAAAAATAAATATCTCTAGAAGCCTATAGCATTAGAATAAGTCAGATTTTCTCTCTTTAACACAGCAGGAAACTAGGCTCTAGGCTTAGATGGTTTCCCAGCTCTCTTATTTCAAAAAAATTGGGAGCTCATGGGAATTAAAATCCCATAAGTAATGGATTAATTTTTTATCTCTTAATTTATTCTCAAAATTATGAATGTTATGTTTTTGACCCTCATTTTAAAAAAAGTTAAGTATGAATATTTTAGACCCATTTCTCTTTATACATGGTCAATAAAATGATTTTGAAAGTCGTAGCTACTAGGTTGAATAAAATCCTACTCTTGATCATATAAAAATAATAAGGGGTTTTTATGGAACGGAAAAAAATATTGGATGGGATTGTCATGGTTCATGAGCTCATTCATTCCTTAAACAATAATAAAAGGAAAGGACTCTTGATCAAGTTATAAATAACAAAAGCTTATGACAAAGTCAATTGGGATTACTTGAATATATTTTGGGGAGATTAGAAGTTGATTAAAGGTAGATAAAATGGATTAAAAATTCCTATGATTCTCCCAAGATATTGATCCTCATAAATGCATCCCAATAAAGTATTTTCTTTATCTCCAAATAGCTTAGGAAAGGGAATCTTCTATCGTCTTATCATTTTATCATCCTGGTGAAAGCCTTAGGATGTTACTTCAAACATAGAAAAATTATCTAAATCCTCCAAGCCTTTATTGATGGTAATAATTTCATTTTCCACCCCACGTCTTTAGGAATTCAAGGAAATTAAAGATACCCTAGATGTCTACAAAAAATCATAGGGTCAAATGGTAAAAAAAGAGGAATTTATTATTTTTTGATCAATTTTAATTAACAAGAACATAATTTTTAGAGTAACAAAGTTGGAATTGTTAAAGTGGGGTTTCTAAAAAACTATTTAAGCATTCTTAAGTATAAAGGAAATAAAATTTGGCATCACTAAAGTGGAGTTTCCAAAGATCTATCTAATAATTCTTATGTTTAAATGGATTCCAAAAACACGTATATGGATTAGTATAGTGGATGAAATCATATATAAGCTACATAAGTGGAAATTAAATGGCTTTCATTAGCTAGTAGAATGCTACAATAAAATCAATGCTTCAATTTGTCCCTAATTATTAAACATCCATTCTTTATATGCCCAAAGGTTTTATTAATCATATCAACTCCATTTTGGCAACCTTATTTTTAAAATTATCCTTAGTCAAAATAAATTCCCATTGGTGGCTTACGGCATGTTGTGCACTCCTAAAGCAATTGGAGGGGTAAGCATTTAAAATTTGGACTTAGAAAATAAATCACTTCTAAAAAAACTTGTTGGGAGAGTCTACAAAGACCAATAAAATTGGAGGATTAAATTTATATAGAGAAAACATCTAGAAACCTATGAACCCAAAAGTAATTTTTTATGAAGACAATTTCCCCAAAGTCTCAAATATTTAGAATAGTATACTTGGTGAAAAGAATACTATCAGGGAGAACATTTTTGGAAGATAAAATCTAAAACTGAAGTGTTCTTATGGAAAGAGGCATGGATTTAGAAAATCCATATTGTACAAGACCATAACTTTAAAAGAATCAAAGCTTGGGTAACACAAAATCAGGATATTAAATTTAATAACTATTGGGTCAAAAGTTTTCACAAAGACATCATCACAAGAATGTGGATATATTTTTAAAAACTTCACGAGGTATAAGAGGATATTTTTCTCAAGATGAATGAGATACTATCCACATTTAGAATCCAAATCGTGGAGAAGAAAGATTGTTTGGGATTGAATCATAAGGTTATAAGTGAATACACAATTTTTAAGGGCTATACTTATCTCTCAAGAGAGGTAAAATCTTAGACTAGGATTAGAATGGTATAACATATGGAATTCTTGATCATGGATAAATTCTAAGATGAATTTTTGTCTTGTCATGCATCATAAACTTCTAAAATGGGAACATCTTAAAAAAAAGGGTTTTGTAAGTCTGAGAGATGTCATATTTATGAAAATGAGCAAGATGAATTTAATCCTCTCCTTTTAAATTGATCCTTCTCCATACAAGTTTGGGATTGATTCATTAATATTTTAAAATGTAAATGAGTGATCAAAAAATAAATGATAGTGCAATTATCCTATTGGGATATTCTAGTGGCTCTAAATATCCTTTGAGATACATGACATGTAGCCCTAACTATGATATGTTGGAGTCTATAGCTTGAGATAGACTCAAGGATTTTTTACATAAGGAAAAGAGAGGATTACAAAATATTTTTAAGGGTTTAAAAAAATATTATTAAAATTATCTCAAATGGTGGGAGTATAAATAATAAAAAGGCTAATCGAAGTGAGACAAACATTCTCAAGCATTGGTCACAAATTACGGTGGCTAGTTTTGACAAAATGAAGTAAAAAAATGAAAAGAGGAAATATAAATAGGGGTAGGATAACCCCTCAATTTGTTGGAACAAGCTAAAATTTGATGAAGGTTCAAATAGAATCTAGGTGATTTTAGGGAAAGGTATCTCATCAAAAAAAAAATGGGAACGTCATCATTTTTTGGCCCTCATACGCTGGGAATAAATCTAAAAACATGGTGGAAGGATTTAGTTTAATTATGGCCTTAACTCTAGCCATGAAAAATTATGATAAAAATATACTCCCAAATCACCATCAATGATTCTAAAGTAGGAAAGATGAACAACTAGAGAATGAAAAGTATAATTGAAGAAGTTACAAATCTAAATAATAACTTCACGTAAATTGAGTTTTTTCATAGCTATAAAAGTAAAAATAAAGTAAGAAACTAGTTAGATAAATATGAATTATAATGAAATAGACAAATTAATTAAAGGTATTTAGGTGGAACAAGATTACAATCCCCAGTATAATAACTTGGAAAGTATTGCCCAATTGGGTAATAGTAAAAATGACAAAATTGATAATAAATTTGGTATAAATACAATTTGATCATGATTATGTTTAGTTATCATATTATTTTAATCTCATGTTTGTTATATTAGTGATATATACTCCACCTTATTGTTTTGATTTTTAAAATTAAGCATGCAATCACTAGAATGAATACATGTATTAGCATTAAGTTCAAGAAATCAAAAATTATTACTCCAATGAAAATTCTAAGAAAGGATTTTATATCACTAAAGATAAAAATAATCTAAGTGGATGATGTTACTATTTGTAATTATATCTATGCATGGGAGTAAAATAAAAATAATCAGTATACTCATTGTGTCAACTCAGATCAGAATTTGCATCTTGCCAATTGAATGTCAAATACATTTCAACTAGTTTAGGAGACTTTCAATCAAAAATAACAAGTTTTAGAGATTGATATGGTTAGTTTTAGGAACCTTATCTCTTTTTATCTTACAAGATGTCTTTACAACAATAATCCTCTCAAGCAATAACTACCTTAGCCTTCTCAATGTGTATCACTTTCATATTATCTCCACCTTCAATGTTCTATATTCTCATTATCAATATAGATCGCTCATGTTTATATGATATAGATATAGAATATTTCCATTTGCATTACCTCATATCTCCTTTGAGAGAGGATCTTAAAGTGCTACTTTTCTTTGAAAATAACAATATCTAAACTTGGAGAGAGTTTTAGAGACACTTAGACAAAAAAAAATTGATAATGCAAGAAGATGAATTATGACATTTTGAATGTAGTTTTTGAATATATGAAAAAAATACCCAGATGAGAAAAATATGCAAAATTGATGTATTTTTTATAATGACAATATTTTTATGAAAAAGATAACTAGACTGCATGTGTATGAACACACATTTTTGGAGTAAATGAATGAAATTTAGTATAAAATTGCATATATGGATAGATAAAATGTCAAATATTATTGAAAATATTTTTCTTAATTTTTTAATTAATATATTTTTTTTATTTTTTTTATAATTCAAGAAAGATGGAAAACTAAAACCACAAGTGTACAAACATAACTTTTTAACTGTAACCTCATAAAAATATTGTTTTTAAAGCATAACCAATGAAGTTGAGATATAATTTTTATTACAATTCAATTAACTATCAAAATTATAAATTTATTTATAATGATATATATATGAGCCATAATGAGGTATGTTGTGTATAAATTTAGTAAATTAAAGAAAATTGTCTACTTAAATATGTTTGTGAAGGCATAAAAAACTTATAAATTTAGTGAAATTCATGTGGGTTTGTCTAGTTCAGATATGAGTGTTAGGTTTAGATCCTCCAAGCCTAAAACCATGGATATTTTGGACATAAATGTTGACATTTTGGCCTCTTAGGCCAAAATTCAACCTCTACACCATCGCATCAGTTTTCCTTTTAAAATATCTCTAAAGGAGATCTGATGAAAGTTTTAGCATAATTTAAGGTTATTTTGCAAAGGTTAAGGTATACTTGATCCATGGTAAAAATACATATGTGGTGATATTCCAAGATGACATGGTGTTCTATAGTAGATGAGGGAGCTAGAAGCAAAGTTGGTAAGATATTAACTTTGTCTTTCCAAGCCTTAGCAAAGTTTAAGGTAATTTTGTGGAGATTAAGGTTTTACCTTGTTTTTCTCTTTTGATTGTTACAATCTTTGAAAGTGACTTCATTAAGGGATATCAAAATGGAGCCAACACCATATGTAGAGTTAAAAGGAGGATCTTTTAGGCCATTTGGCATATGATGAAGTTCATATTATATTTCCATTATTTGTACATACATCCAAGACGTCATCTTCACCCATTTCTACTGTACATTCACTTTTGAAACCTTTGTGTTCATTAATTTAACTCCAAACACATCATAATGTTATGAATGTTAGGAAAATAAGGTAAATAATATGTTTACTATGTTACAATCTTAGTATATAGGTCAAGAAGGATTTCATTAACATCTGATACATAGTTATGGCAGAGCATTTTCCCCCAAATAGACAAGTTTCTTGATGGAGAAGAGACTATGTAAGTTTTTTTATGGTGGACTAGAGTATGTAGAAACTAAATGGATCATGACATAGGGTGATATAGGCCAAATCAAACCTCCTCAAGCCTAAAATCATGACAAAATAGAAGTTACAAGCCCAAAATAGGGAAAAAAGCATTCAAGTCCTCCATCAAATTGCAAGCAAGCAAAGAAGGTCAATAAGTTTAGTGTTAGTTCATGGAAGAGATAGAGTTTCAATTAAAATTATCTTAGGTGAAGGATACTACCCCTATTCCCTTCTAATACATCTAAAAAAAATTGAGTTTGAGGGGTAGAGCTTTATGAACAATCACTAATAACTATGTTGCCTCTAAAACCCTAGCAAACCCCATGACCTCAATTTTCTCCCTTTGAAGGTATTTTAGAGATCTATGGATGTATGTTAGTGATTTTATAAAAATTTAAATAGGTTTATCAACCCTTAAAATACCAATTTACAATAAAAAACACATGGCCCACACCTGCAAATAGAAAGAAGTGTTGTGTGTTATTAATTTTGACATGATAGGTAGTGTTCTTGAAGGTGTGATGTATTTCTAGTATTAACAGTGGTTGTATTAAGATGGAAAACACTGCACTTAAAATTTTTAGATTTTATCCAACTTATTAAAACCTCCTCAAATCATAATTAGAGCCAAAACATGAAGAAAATAGTATAAGCATGCATGTTAAACATGACTATATCAAGTCTATATCAAGGTTGTAGAAAAGTTTTTATAGTTTTGATGTATCTCGAGACTTGATAATGATTTTATGTAGGTGTAAAAAAATTTATCATACATCATAAAATCATTAACAAGGTTATATTTGATTGAATATGAAAAAACAACCTGATTATGCATGTTAAGCATGACTGTGTACAGTCTATAGGTGTAAATATGAAGAGAAAATGCATATTTTATATTGAATATGATGTCAAGATGATTGTGATGAATGTGAGGGACCCTAATTAATATTTAAAGAGTGATTAGACTCCTTTTAATTAGATAAATCATCAAAAAAGGTTCATTAGGGTCAAGATTGTTAAGCTACCTACAAACACTAAGCATGGATAAATCAAGTTTCAAGACTATTTGAGGGGTCAAATCATCTGGAGTACTATATGTAGACATTTTATGGGATTAATAAAACATAAAATAGGTATTTTTATCAAAAATAAGCATCATAATGACTTTTCACACCCAAACCTTATCTCGACCTTCACCTATAGACCTACAAGTTTAACATCTTGTTTCTCACATGAGAAGTTAAATGAGAAAGTATGGGGTAGAATGGCCTTGGGGGATTTTGGTAAGTTTTTTATACTTAAAATTCATTAAATTTTTTATTCCATCAAGGGCTTAAATCTATGAATAATTTTTAAGAAGATAGATACCTTAAAACTACCTTTATTGCCCTCAAACAGCGCGATGAATGAAAACATCCTTTTGGTGAATCCAATGCACCTAAATTCCCTTTAAAACTCTTCATTACCATATAAAACTCTCATGGTCATATTTTAAACCAATAATTATGGTAGATATAGAGGAGAAGTACAGGAAAATGGTCTAAAAATTGAACTTTCATGCCTATTTTTTGGTGTTTAAATGAGTGAGGTCTTCTTGACTAGTTTGAGAGGCTTCTCAAGCTTGGGTAAAGATCTAATAACCTTCCAAAAACCATCCAGATACTTTTAGGGTGATAATATAGGTTTTTTGGCAAACAACAAGCCTAGATAAAGACTTCCCCCATACTTGTACATGGAAATTAAAGTTATAGACCTTCATGAGGTCATCAAGGGCATAAAATATTTCAAAACACCTTATAGACATTTGATTCCACCCTTGGAAGACTCTCTAAGCCATAAACAAGTCAGTTCTAGTGATGGTAGGCAAGATTGAAGGAACTAAGACACAAGTAGGTTGTTTATGTCATAGTGATGGGAGCTCTCAAGACCAATGTAGTCCTTTAATAGCCTTCTCAAGCCTATCTCAGAGAAACTCCATTTCATACCACATTTTTGTAAGTAATGAGGATACATATGGCTCGATAAACTTGTGTTTCATATCTAAGAAGCCTAGAGAGGATTCTAAAAAAATGATTTCAATCAAGAGTCCTTGTAGAGGCCTTATGATAACTAAATATGTTCTTAAAAGAGCCTCAAAATACATGATACATACCTACAACATTAGTTTTTAGATCCTCAAACGAGGACTAGTTGTCACAAAGGTCAATGGGAGTTAGAAATAATGGAAAACAAGAGTGTTATGTAGAAAAGAGGTTGAGAACTATGATGAGACATGGAGGTAGTTCAAGATGAAATAAGAATCAAGGAATAGAGATTATTTTGTAATTTCCCTTCAATAAATGAACTTATTGTTAGGTTGTGGAGCTAAAATCTTCACTGATGTAGACATGGAGGAGGTTGTTGAGAGGTTGTTGAGTTGTAGAGCAACCGACATCAGTCTGATCAATTGACATCAGTCATATACAGTGAAGAAAGCAATTGACATCGATCAGGTATCAGCTGATGTTGGTCATCTCCAGCCAGACAGGGACTAACATCGATTGCCTGTGCGGTTCCAGAACTGCCAGTTCACGGATAGTTAGTTAACGAACTAGTTGTTTGCATGTTAAGAGGCTAATTTTAGTCTTGAGCTATGGATCTAATTATTGTAATTGGATGTCTAATTATTGTTTGCATGAGATCTATTTAAGAGACTCATGGGTTGTATTGTAATTTTTGCTAGAGAGTAAGAGAGCAAAAATTAGCTCCTTCAGAGTGAAGAGAGCAAGGTGTGTTCCTCCTAGTGCCATAGTGCCAAGTATGGGTGTTGGTTTGGAGAATCAGAAGGATTCTTCATGTATGTAGGATCTTGGTCAGTAGGTGTGCAAGGCCATATTTGGAGATCTACATGGTAAGTAAGATCATTGATTTGTAGGTGTATGTGTGTGCGAGATCTAGGTTTGTAGGTGTGTAGAACCAGATTGATTTGTAGGTGTGCAAGATCAAGGAGGTTAGCAACACAATAGGGAGCAATATCAGGGGAGATCTACTTGGATTATAGTGTGTACTCAGTTGGAGAGCAAAGAGGAAGGTAAGGTAGATCCTTCCAAAGTAAGATCATTTGAGTTGTAGGTTGTTGCAAGTTCATGGGAGATCTACTTGGAGTGCATTTTGTACTCGATTGAGTATGTGTGTATACTCAGTGTACTGGAAGTAGTGATACTGACTGGTTGGAGGTGAACAACAACTCTATGTGTGAGTTGCTTGTTGGGACTCAAGAGAGAGAGTGAGCTCTTGAAGAGATTTACGGTTTATGCCCTAGAGGTGTGGGAGCCCTAGAGGTGTGTAAGGAAGAAGATTGTGGCATCTTCTTTGTTGTATTTCCTTCTGGAAGAGTATTAATACAATTGGGTATTGTCTCTCATATTCTGTGTTATTTTTGAATTCTAGTTACTTGTTACTTCTAGTTAATTCTGCATATTTAAGTTGCTTGTACATGGTAATCAATGGTGCTTCCTAGATCCTAACAGTGGAGTCAGAGCATGTTTGTTGTTCTAGATTCTAGACACTTATAACTCTTCATTAAAAAACTATGTCACCCTTTCATGAAGACTACTATCACACCAAGCCAACACATGTAGAAAAGGGATTATAAGACTATTTTTCTTACCTTCATGAATATTGTAATTGATTTTATGATGGATGAAAATCATCATAGACTTTTCCCATGTCTTGTTTCTCTCCTTCTCTCTCAATTATTCTATATATTTAGCCTTTAATGGCTTGTAAAACATCCTCTAGCTAGGTATGGTTAATCCCTTCTCAATTTAACACTTGTTCACTTCCTTTGGAGTGAATACAAACTAATTTGTTCCTTCTCAAGCTTGTATCTTGTATATTTTTTGATGGATTATTTGATTAATGTTAGTGATAGTGTATTAAACTTCCTCTCATTTGTATTTTATATTCTTACCTCTTTGCAATTAGGTATTCATTTTTCAAGTCATATGTAGTGAGTAAATGGTCTATAACGGTTGAGTGTGGAAACTCTTCATTAGTGCATTCTATTAGACCTCTTGATTATTCTTCTTGGTTGGTGTAGTTGAACATAGCCTTCATATTAAAATACTTATGTTGGGATAATTTTTTTGGGGTTGTGTAATCATATTTCAGTCTTATTCTAGTTCATAATGTAGTCAAAGATAAGAGGAAGAGATTTAACATTTGGTGCATCAACCCATTTCATTGCTTTCATCTTTCTCTCTCACTTTTCCTTGTAGTTTAAATAGGTGTAGTGTTAGTATTAGGTGTATAACCAAGGCAAACATCCTTCCCTAGATATTCACTCCACCATTTAGGTTACCCACATCCTAGGAGTGTTTCCATTATGTTACTTGGGTGAGAAGACTTGAAACACCTCCTCAAAGGGTGTAACTCAAAGTGACAATAGTTTTTGTCATGCCTGGTGGTATAAGTAATCAAATTACCTCATATATTGAAGTATTTTTGATGTTTTACTTCAATACATCAGCCTTTGGAGTCATCTCTATAATCTATAATGTCGAATCTAAGTTCATTTATCTAGTTTTAGTAGCCCAAGTATTATTTCCAAGTAATTATCCTTTGTATTTTGTTTTCCACATGAAGTTTCATGTCTAAGTTTGAAGTAGATTTCAACTTGACCCAATTTTATGAGCCATATAAATATTATATTGATCTATATCAACCATATGAAGATCCATACTAGCCCTATAATTATCCCACTTTCCCTTCGTATGTCTCTAATTATGCATCTAATCAACCTTACCTATAAGGATGTTATCTCACATCTCCTCCTCAACAACCTTACCAAGCTTTTCAACCTTCATACCAACCTTCCCAAGCATGCCATATGTCTTATATACCCCCTTTTTCTCCAAGTTAACCTTCTCATGATCTTATCCTATCCCAAATTGTTAGTGATGTTAAGGCCAAGCTTGTAGAAATTGATCAAGAAAAGAAAAAAATGGAAACTTACCTCATCAAGATCCTAAAACCCCTCAACCAAGTAAATTCCCAACCTTCTCACCCAATCCTCATATGCCAATCCAAAATCAAGAGAGAGATAAGGTTGTATAAACCAAACCAAGAAAGTTTCCAAGTTTCTTGATCCCCTCATCCACCCCTTAAGTTGAAATTGTTCATAAGGATGAAAGCATATTAGAATTAAATATGTTGATTACTAAGTGGAAATAGAATAATAAAGAAACTTTAGCACAAGCCTATTTTCATTTTCCCCAAGAACTCTTAAGTAATCCCACTAACCCCAACCTCTCAAGTTTTAGGAATGCCTCTTTAACCCTAAATCCAATTCAAGATCATCCCATAATGTTTTATGTTCATATTCCACCAAGTGGACCTTCTTTCCCTCCCACTATCTACCTTTTTGAAGGAGGACCCATTGTATGGAAGGCAAGTGAAGGGGGGGCCTTAATGACTCATTCTCCATTTGAAAATGAGCATTATACCCCTACTCAACCAGTTGGACCCTATTTCCCTCTCACCATATCCCTTTGCATTTGAGGACCTATTGTATGGAGAGTAGATGAGGATCATCCAAGTGAATAGACTAATTCTTCAAGTGAACATGATGAAAAGCTTCAATTTTTAGTTACAACTGCAAATGAGCCTCAAGAAGGCTATCATGAATATGTTTAAGTGGTGTCTACAGTAAAGGTATAATTTAACATTCCTCAAGATTTATCAATTGTCAAAGAATAGGAGTATCTAAATGAAGAGAATTGAATCCTTCCTATTAAATAGTGTATTTAGTGGTATGAACAAGAGCTTTGTTGGACAAATAAGCTTCCATTCAATATGGAAGAAAAAGAAGATCGTATTGTAGTAGAGCATGAGGGTGATCTTAATAAAGACATCTTGTTTGTTAATCTTATTAAGCTTCATGATCAAGATGAATAATTTCAAGAAGAAATGATAGTTGATCAAGTTGCAGCAAGGCATGAAAGTGATCCCAATGACATGTGGCAGTCATACTTGGAAATTTGTAAAGAATTTGAGGACATTTATAGGCTTGCATCTCATGAAGAGAAACATTATGGTGTCATAGAGTTTGTTCCCCTCTTAAACAGATAATAGGTTGACCCTAACAAGTAAGGACAATAACAATATGATTTCTTTGAAAAATTGGGGACCCTTAGTGGATATACTTCTCCTAGAAGATACAATTAAGATAATAATCAAGTTTCATAGGTTAGCTTGCATAAGGAGCATCCTCAAGTGGCCATGGATATTTAGAAACAACCTTTGGGTGAGGAATAATTTGAAGTGTTGATGGCATAGAATCAGACCTGGGCAAGGTCTAACAATTTTTTTTATTTCCATGATCATATAACATATGAATGAATGGGTGTTTTGGGCCTAGTTACTAGTCAAGGGAATAATGAACATATCAACATCTCAAGAGATAATGCATACCCCTCACCTCACAAGAAAGTTTCCAATAAACACCATCCATCAATTGTCATTTTGCTCATATAAAGTCAAGAAGGTTTTGAAAGCTTTCCTTTTGATCAAGGTGGAGCAAGCCTTTAAGGTCTTATACATAGTAGGTTAGTCTTTTACTTTCTCCAAGTGATTCTAGTAAAATGTTAGTTATTTATCGATTCTCTTTTCCTTAAGTCCCCCAGGGCATAGGTGGGTTTGTTTCCTTTTTTTATGTGCTTACGAAGGTCCTATCAGTTACCTCAACTTGTTTTAAGGGCTTATATTTAGGTTTCAAGATCTAAATCAGGTTTGTTGTTGAGTGATAGGTGACTCCATAGCCCAATAAATTGATAAGCCTATTTACATAATTTTTTATCAGGCTAACCAACCCCTATGAGTCACCAAAAATGTTGACATTTTGGCCTCCTAGGCCAAAATTCAACCTCTACCATCTAAAACTTGACTAATGCATTAATTTCCCTTTCAAAAGAGGTCTTAATGAGTGTTTATGAAGGCTTTATTATAGTTTAAGGTTATTTTTAAAAGGTTAGGCATACTTGATCCATGGTGAAAATAATGATGTGGTGATCTTAAAAGATTACATGGTGTTCTATAGTAGATGAGGGAGTTAGAAGCAAAGTTGGTAAGATAACAACTTTGTCTTTTCAAGCCTAGCAAGTTTAAGGTAATTTTTTGGAGATTAAGGTTTCACCTTGTTTTTATCTCTTGCTTATTTCAATATTTGAAAGTGACTTCATTAAAAGGTATCAAATGGGAGTCAAAATGATGTGTAAAGTTAAAAAGAGGTTATTTTAGGCCATTTGGCATATGATGAAGATCATATTGTATTTTCATTATTCGTAAATTCATCCAATATGTAATATTCACCCATTTCTAATGTACATTCACTTTTGAAACCTTTTTGTTCATTGTTTTAACTCAAAACATAGTATAACATTATGATTCATAGGAAAATAATGTGTTTGGTACATTAAAATCTCATTATACAGATTAAGAAAGACTTCATTGGCATTTGGTATATAGCTATGGTAGAGCATTCTCCCCTAAATGGATAAGTTTCTTGATGGAAAAGAGACTATGCAAGTTTTCTATGGTGGACCATAGTATGCATCAACAAAATGGATCATGAAACAGGGTGATAGAGTCTAAATCCAACCTCCTCAGGCCCAAAATATTGCCAAAATAGAAGTTATAGGTCCAAAATAGAGTAAAAATCATTCAAGTCCTCCATCAAATTGTAGGAAAGCAAAGAAGGTCAGTAGGTTTTGTGTTGGTTCATGGAGGAGAGAGTTTTAAGTAATATTATCTTATGGGAAGGATACTACCCCTATGTCCTTACAATCCATGGCAAAAATTTTGAGTTTGAGGGGTAGAGCTCTATGAACAATCACTAAGAATTGTATTGCCTCTAAAACCCTAGCAAACCCCATGACCTTAATTTTTTCCATTTGAAGACATATTGGAGCTATATGGATGCATGTTATTGATTTTAAAACACTTTTAAGAGGTATATCACCCCCTATAGTATAAAACTCTAAGTAAGCACCCGTGGACCAGACTTATAAATGGCAAGAAGTGTTATGTGTTGTTGACTTTGACATGATAGGTAGGGTTCTTGAAGTTGTAATGTATTTTCAATCGAGAAATCAGTTGTATTGAGGTATAAAATATTTTACTCAAATTTTTAATACCCTATCCAACTTCCTCAACCCTATTTAAAGCATCATCAGAGCCAAAACATGAAGAAAATGGTATAAGCATGCATGTCAAACATGATTATATCAAGTCTATATCAAGGTTTCATGTAATTTTTATGGTTTCAATGTATATCCACACCTAATAATGATTCTATGACATTTAAATACATTATATAAGACCTCATAAAATCATTAATAGGGTCAAATTTGATTGAACGTGAAAAACCAACATGATTATCCATGCCAAGCATGATTGTGTATAGTCTATAGGTACAGATATGAAGAGAAAATGCATGTTTTGTATTTAATATTATTTAAATAGGATTTTTATGAATGTTATGGACCATAATTAATATTTAAAGAGTGACTATACTCCTTGACATGAGATCAAATCATTAGAAAAGAGATAATTGGGTCAAGATTGTTAAACTGCCTGCAAACCCTAGGTATGAACAAATAAAGTTTTATGATTATTTGAGGGGTAAAATACTTCGAAGTACTACATGAAAAAAATTTAGGGGATGAATCAGACATAAAATATTTATTTATAATAAAAAATAAGCATTAGAATGACCTTTTCACACTAAAAACTATCTCAACCTTCACTTACAAACATGCAAGTTCGAGAAGGTCTTGTTTCTCATGTGAGAAGTAAAATGAGAAATTAAATGTGTAATAATGTACTTAGGGTACATTTTTAAGTTTTTTATACTCCAAATTCATGTAATTTTTTAGTCCATCAAGGGGATAAACTCTATGAATAATTTTTAAGAAGATAGAGACCTCAAAACTACCTTTATTACCCTCAAAGAGCTTGATGAATATAAACATCCTTTTGGTGACTCCAATACACCTAAATTTCATTTAAAACTCTTCAATACCATATGAAAACCTCATGGGCATAAGTTGAACCAATAATCTTATCATCTGTGAAGGAGAATAATAGTAAAATAGCCTATAAACAACATTGTTAGTCTTGTTTATAGGTATTTGAATGAGTGAGGTTTTCTTGACCAGATAGAGAGGATTATCAAGCTTGGTTAGAGGTATAATGACCTTCCACAATCCATTATAGATACTTTTAGGATCTAAGACAGGTTTTCAGCAAATAATAGGCCTAAATGAAGACTTTCCCTTTGTTTGTATAAATAAATTAAAGTTAGAGACCTTCATGAGGTCATTAGGGGCATTAGATATTTCAAAACACATTTTAGGTAGTTTATGCCACCCTTGGAAGACTCTTTAAGCCATAAACAAGATAGTTATAGTGATACTAGGCAGGATTGAAGTAACTAAGACACAATTAGGTTGTTGAGGTCATAGTGATGAGAGCTTTCAAGACCAATATAATCTTTTAGAAGCTTTCTCAAGCCTATCTCAAAATAAAATCCACTCCATACCACATTTATTTAGGTAGTGAGGAGAGATATGGTCTGACAAACTTGAATTTCATCTCTAAGAAGCCTACAGAGGATTCCAAAAAAATGATTTCAATCAAGAGTCCTTATAGATACCTTATGGTAAATGAATATGTTTTTGAAAAAGCCTTAAAACACATGATACACACCTATAACATTATTTTTGAGGTCCTCAAATTTGGACTAGCTGTCACAGAGGTCAATGGGAGTTAGAAACAATGGAAAACAAGAGTTCTACATAACAATGAGGTTGAGAATTATGATGAGACATGGAGGTAGTGCAAGATGCAATGAGAATAATGGAATAGATATTAGTTTGTAACTACCCTTCAATAAATGAACTTGTAAATCTTCATTCAAAAACTATGTCACACTTTCATGAAGTCTATTATCACACCAAGCCAACACATGTAGAAAAGGGATTATAAGATTATTTTTCTTACTTTCATGAATATTGTAACTGATTTCATGATGGATGATAGTCATCATAGACTTTTCTTGCATCTTTTTTCTCTCTTCCTCTCAATTATTATATATATTTGGCCTTCAATGGATTATAAAACATTCTCTAGCTGGGTATGGTGAAGCCCTGCTCAACTTAACACTTTTTCATTGCCTTTGGGGTTAATACAAACTGATTTGTGCCTTCTTAAGCTTACATCTACTATATTTTCTGATGGATTCTCTGATTAATGTTAATGATAGTATCTTAAACTTACTCTCATTTTTTATTTCTATTCTTACCACTTTTCAAGTAGGTAGTCTTCTTACAGGTCATATGTAGTGTGTCAAATGGTCTACAAGGGTTAAATATGGAAACTCTTCATTAGTGTCTTCTATCAAACCTCTTAATTGTCCCTCTTGGATGGTGTATTGACCATATCCTTCATATTGAAATACTTATATTGGGAGAGATATTTTTGGGTTATGTAATCATATTTCAATCTTATTCCAATTCATAGTGCATTCAAATACAAGTGGAGGAGATTTAACATTTGGTGCATCACCCCATTTCATTATTTTCAGCTTTCTTTCTCCCTTTATCTTGAAATTTGATTAGGTGTAGTGTTAGTCTTAGGTGTATCATCAAGGGAGCTAGCCCTCTCTAGATATTCACTCCACCATTTAGGTCACCATATCCTATAAGTGTTTCCATTGTGTTAATTTGGTGAGGAGACTTGAAACACCTCCTCAAAAGGTGAAACTCAAAGTGACAACACTATCAAGATTGAAGTGAAGATAGAGTTTCAGAATTATGTAACTATAAATAAATATTATTACAACACTATTAAGACTTAAGCCAAGGAAAATATGAAGCAACATCTCACCTATTCATCTAATCCTATGTGCAAGATCCAACCCATGCATAAATCCTCATCATTTACACAACATTTTTTAAAAAGGAAAGAAAGCTAAGAAGGATACACAAAACTCAAAGGATCATGCACCTTATACTATAGACAAATGCAATAATAATTTTGATGAAAATGGGTGCCATCAACTTGTTCCCACACCCATGATGACTCAGAATGTTGTGCATAATAATCCTTTCTTGTGTTATCTACATCTAGTTCTTCATAAATGATTGACATTGATTATGATGTCACTAGTCTAGTCACTAGAGTTCCATTTCTATAGACATCGCTAAGGAGTGTAAAAACCCCTTCCCCATTATGTTTTGGATGAAGTTTAATCCTCTTCATGTAATCATTGACATTGGAATTCAAAATAAGATCATCTTGCAAGGCACATCTTGGTTCTTATGCCTTTCCATTATTGTGCATTTTAATACATATTCCTTGGGGCAACTTCAATAGGGTAATGGTAAATAGGTATGATGAAATGCACCTTCTAATAAAAATTCAAACCTATGGATTACATTGTCACTTTTGATATTTCACATTTAGAGGTATGTAATATCTTTCTAGAGAGATCATATTTTTAAAACTAAGATGTTACATATCACTCCAAACCATAAAATTGGACTATACACATAAAATATCACTTTTTAATCCTCTTCAAATTAGATCTAATGAAAAAATTCAACATTGGTCTCTTCCAAACAATGCCATAAACTTGTCTCATATATGAAGGAGTTTGTGTCTTATTCATGGTCCATCTTGAGACACTTATGTAGGAAATAAAACTTGCCTTGGTAGTGCATATAATGCAAAAAACATTTTAGTAGAAATAACTATACAAGTTACAAAAACAACATAGTTGAGTCTTTGTATATTTTGAAGGTCTTCTAACACATTGTGAATTAATACACCACATAGATTTAGTTTTAGGATATCCTTTTCTAAATATTCCTTTATATTGAAGTGTAGATTAGAAGAATGATGAATTTTGGTGCCAAATACAAGAGCTCCTAAATCAAGATAAGATTAGGCCTATCTCTTCTCCTTGTGGGAGTCTAATAGTCCTCACACCTAAGAAGGATGGGTCCTATAATCTCTTCATATACTATAGTGTACTTTTAAAAAATAGTGGTGAAGAATCGACACCATATTCCATGCATCAACTAGCTCTTGGACTAGTTCTAAGGCATTAAATATTATTCCCCTAATCTCAATCATACAAATATTTTCTACCCAATAATATGTCACATAATTAAAAAGGTGAAATGTCACAAGTGATGAAATCTTACATAGGCTTGACTTTGTATTAAAAAAAATCATTGTCACTAGACTATATATACTTCCACTATGGAAACCACCCCAAGGAGTATGGATTTGAATTCACAATAGTGAAAATGCCTAAGGCACTAGGTTTTTCCTTTCATGATGATGTTATTCTAATTTCCACTCTCAATTATTACATGAAAAGGATAACCCTTCACCCAAAAAATTATGTGCAATAAGTGTTCTCACTCCTCAAATGTGTCTATGGTAGTGGTATTGGTGTTTAGATAAATGGAATCTATATCAATGTCATCCATTTTCACGAGATTGGATGTATACTACACAAGCAAGGATTCTTTTTCACAATAATTAGAGTCACCATGGGTGTGTGAGAGATGTTAATGGTACCAATTTTCACCAAACTTTTTTACTTTGTTTAAATTAGAAGGTGAATAAGACTTCTAATTTTATATAACCTTCTTAGCCAATTTTATTTTTTTTAAACATTATTCATTTGTGTATTAGGATAATATGAGGAGTTTTATATGGGTTGTATCTTGCACATGATGTTGGATGAAAAGGTGAGATAATGCTTCAAATTTGCCTTACCTTAAACATTGGAGTTGATACAATAATATTTCTCTGGAATGTTGGAATTCAAAAAATATATCTTCACATGGATATAAGATGAAATTACATTGATTTAATTTATCACCTTATGTTGTATATTCAATGTATCACGTAGGTGTCGGGTGTAGTCATGGAACTTGTTGGTGTAGTCTTCTATTGATTGTTCCTTGCATTGACACAGCTAGTTGAAATTGATGTATTCATCCTAAAATTGGAGGATAGCATAGTAATTCTCCTTCACCATGTCAAAATAAAGCTTCCAAGACTCTATTGGAATGAATTATTTAGTGTCATATATAATTAATCACCCAATTCATTGTATAGGATTTTAAATAGGGCATATCAAGCCCCCTTAAACACAAATACTATAACATAATGTAAATTTGGACTTAATATGCCCTATTTGAGTGACCCATGAAACCAATCACTTTTTTTTTTTCATGATGCACTCAAATATGGCATATCAAGCCTCAAAACATTAAATTTGACAAACTAGTTTGTAAATTCGAACTCAATATGCTCTATTTGAGTGCCTCATGCAACCAAACACTAGATTCATTACATGGGATTCTAAAATATAGAATATTGATCCCCATAAAAAAATTTAACAAACTAATGTAAATTTATACTCAATATACCCTATTTGAGTCCCTTACCAACCAATTTATTAATTTATTGCATGGGGCACTCAAATTGGAAATATTGAGCCTCGAAAGACATATATGACAACCTAATGTATATTCAAACTTTATGTCCCCTATTCAAGTGCCTTATGCAACCAATTACTTTATTCATTACATAGGATAATTAAATAGATAATATGCATCCACCTAAACATAAATTAGATAACCTAATGTAAATCAGGAGTTGATATGCCATATTTGAGTGCCTCATGCAACCAATCACTTGATTCATTATTGAGGCACTCAAATAGGTCTTACCAAACCCATAAAACACAAATGTGATAACTTAATATAAATTTAAACTATATATTACCTATTTAAGTGATCCATGTATCCAATCACTTGATTATTTGAATGGGGCACTAAAACATGGCATATCAAACCCCTTAAACACAAGTGCAACCACCCAATGAAAATATAGAAGATATTCCCTATTTGAGTGTCTCATGTAACTATTTACTTGATTTATTTCATGGGGCACTAAAATAGGTCTTATAAAACCCCATGAACACAAATTTAACTACTTGATGTAAAACTAGACTCAGTATGCCTTATTTGAGTTCCTTGTGTATCCAATTAATTGATTCTTTATATGGGGAATTAAAATAGGGAATATCAAGCCCCTTGAACATGAATGTAATAAAATAATGTAAATTTGAACTTGATACATGCCCTTTTTGAATTACCTATGAAATAAATCACTAGATTGGTTGTATGGGGCATTTAAATAGGGCATATTGATCCCCCTAAACATAAATATAAAAACTTAATGTAAATTCAGGATTGATATGCCTTATGAAACCAATCACTTGATTGGTTATATTAGGTAGTCAAATAGTGAATATAAATCTCACTAGCACAAATATTATAGCATAATGTAAATTCACTCTTGATATTCCTTATTTGAGTTCTTCATGTAACCATTCACTTAATTGGTTGAACAAGGCACTCAAATAGAGTATATCAAGCCACTTTAAAAAATGTGATAACTTAATGTATATTTAAACTCAATATTTCATATTTGAGTGCCTTGTACAAAATAATATTTATTGGTTGCATGGGCACTCAAATAGGGCATATTGATCTCCCTAAACACAAATGTAAAAACCTAATATAAATTTAGAATCAATATCACTATTGAAACTGTGATTGAGCATGTTATCAGAGAGAGATTTAAGGTTTTAGTTTAATCTCCATCATCAACTCATAAAATTTGAAAAAAAATTAGTGTTATATTCTTCTAGGGCGTTCATAATGAGATTTTCGATGTACAAGGTTGCCTTAGGTTTCTTCTAAGCATCACCCATCTTATTTTTTCTATGATGTTCTTCTGGGTAGGATGAAATATAATTGACTATTAATCCTTCCTTATCTCATTATGCTAGCATGTTTACAAGAATATAATATATTTATGCTTTGATAAGATTGATTTGTGTCATATAGCCCAAGATCTTGTGTATGGAGGACAACCTTAAACCTAGAGATAAGTTTTGAGGTATAAAGAGTGCAGGTTGTCTTATTTTGTATAAAGTAAACCAACACACATTTAAGTAATTATAAGGTTTATACTTTCAAAAAATGTAACTTACATTAAATGGGAATGAATAAGTGGAAAATACAGAGATGAAAAATGCTACAATGAGGTTAGGAATGTATAATCCTATAATTTAGTGGGGAAACACTTCCTTTGATTTACCTAGACTTAAGGTGTGAATATAATGCATATGATAAATGGTATATACTCATGGAATGATATCTATCACTAAGATTTTGTATATCATAGACCTTAGGTAGATGTGTATGATACATATTTATACACAACATATAATAAGGTAGTTACATTTACTAAAAGTTACAATTAAAATAATTACAATTCATTTCATCTTCTTCCTTCATGATGGTTGAACTTATTCCAAGTTTATGATATTTGACATGTATATTCATATGATTTATTTGATTTATTTTTTATCATATCATATAACTAATAATTTCCATATAGTACGCCATATGTAAGCAATGTGATGATAAGCTCTATGTACGTGGCATGGGTTTTACTCAATGCAAGTGGATCTACACAGAAGCGATTTTTTATGTGAAAATGTAGTGGCATGAAATATTTTTTAGTTGTAATATGATCTATGTATAAGTATCATAATACTTGTATTCATGCACAAGGAATGAAACATGAAATACTCTAGGCTTAACTATGTGTAATTTGTGTAGGTGTGTAAAGGAGAAGTGTATATATCTACATTGTCGTAGATGAATAAATAACATCAACTTTCAAAACTCCTAAATGATGTCTCTAAATTCATCCTAACATCACCCCTTATGACATGAAAATATCATATACTAAAGATATTTTCAGAGTTGGCCACAATAGAGGATCAACTAGATAGGGTTGATACGAGGTTGAATTTGTATAGAGTAGTGAATTCTAAAGAACAACTCATAAGAAGAATAAGCTTGTATTCACAATTAAAAAAAATAATTAGCATTCATTAGCCATAAATTACATAGGAAGGTACATTATATAGTGAAGAATTAGGTCACCCAAAAAGGTAATTAACTCAACTCACAATTATAAAATAATTTAAAGTACATTTCCCCTAGTGACCTATTATTAACCTAAATAAGCTAATTAGATCATGTAGGTAAAACCACATAGTGGGGAAAAGCCTACACTAACACCCCCTTAAGTGTAAATTAGGTGAGTATAATAATTGCGTCCTAGCATAGAGACCTAATGAGGTACCCAAGTATATAAATCTGATACCCTAGATGAGGAAGAATATGGAGCTTTTAGAACCCCAAGTCTCTTAGTGAAGGGTTTGGTGAATATATCAACAATATACTCCATTGTCTATATGTAGTGGATATCAATGACTTATTTATTGATGAGTTCCTAAATTAAATGCATGCAAAATTGATATTATTGGTCTATTGATGGAAGATTAGATTCTTATAAATATGGATTGTGATTTGGTTGTCATAAAATATGAATATTAGTCATTAAAATTGGATGCCAAACTTAGTGAGAATCCTCTAAATTCAAATAGCCTTAATGATATCATTAATAGCTCCTATGTATTCTACCTTAGTAGAAGATAAATAAATAGCATTATGATTCTTGTTTAACCAACTAATCAGACCTAAACTAAGGGATAAAATGTATCCTAAAGTATACTTATGATTTTGAATATTGCCAGCCTAATCTGTATCTATATAACTAGTCAAGTTGATGTCAATGCCTACTCCATATTGAATCTCAAAACTATAAGTACCCTAAATGTAGTTTACAATCCTCTTGTCTTATTTTTAGTGTATCTCATGTGATTCCTTCATAAATATATAGACCATGCCCACTACATATTAAATATCAGGTCTAGTGTGCATAAGGTAGATGATATTGCCAAAAATTTGTCAATATGAAGTGGCATCAACTAAAGGAGATGGAAAATCAGCATCAAGATTTACACCAGATAGAAAAGGAGTCAGAGTTGGATTATAATTAACCATGTTAATCCATGAAATAAAATAAATAATATAATTAGATTGTGCAATAATGATTTGAGAGTCAAATTGAGAAAATTTCAATCCTGAGAAAGTAATGCAACAAGTCCAAGTCAATCATTGAAAACTTGTCAAACAAAGAAATTTTCATTACTATGATGGTGGATGAATAACTCCATATGATCAATAGGTCATACACATAGAGAACCAAAATAAATAGTGAACCATCTTACCATAAAATGTAGACATTTAGATCAAATTGGCATTTGGTAAACCCAACTGAAGGAATAAATGAGTCCATCTTGGCATATCAAGCTTGAGGAACTTGTTTAAGGTCATAGCTAAATTTTTTAAGTTTAAAAACTAAGGAAGAATCTTCCACAAATTATTTTGGTTTATCCATGTATATTTCCTCTTTGAGTTCACCATGAAGAAAGGCACTCTTCACATCCATCTAATGAACATCCCAATGATGTGTTACGATAACGGTGAGAGTGATTCAGATTGAGTTCATTTTGTCAATTGGGATGAATGTATCAATATATTCAATGTGAGGTACCTAAGAAAAATCCTTTTCTACCAAATGTGCTTTGAACTTATCTACAAACCCATCTATTACAAATTTTGTTCAGTATAACCACCTACATCAACTTTTTTGTCCTTTAGGAAGAGGGACTAAATCCCATGTGGGGTTCCTCAGCAAGGAACTATATTCCTCTTATATATTAATATCCCACTCAATAGTTATTTATTACTCATGAAATAATTTTGGATCAAAATTAGATGCAATGAAAGCATGTGAGGAATTCTATAATTGTGAACATGTTCACTTGGTGTATGATGAATCTCTAACCCATTATCCAAAACTTTGTAGTGTTTGTCTAACCTAAGAGGACTAGTGCTTAGAGATTCAGGAGGATATTCCTCATCCTTTGAATATATCTTGGGAGAAGGAGGAGGGGAATCCTCATCACTAGTCTCATTATCAAAACTAAAAGAAGAATATGGATCATTAGGAAGATGCTTAGGTAGATCTAAATCATTATAACTATCATCAAATCCTAGTGTATCCAAAGAATATGGAGGAGTGTCATGTGTGGAGTCTTAAGGACCCTCTTAAAATTAAACACTCCTCTCAACTAAAAAACCATGGGTGGTGGGATGGAGAAGCATATATCCCTTAACACCCTTAGGATATATAACAAAGATGCAAGGTTGACTCTGAGGTTTTATTGCCTTATGTTTCTTATTTAGAATATAGGCCATAGTAGGAGATTCAAACACTTTAAACTAATTCAAAGTGGGTTTTTGACCACTCTAAGATTTAAAAGGAGTGAATCCTTTCAATGTTTTATGAGGAACTCAATTTTGGATATAACACATACAATTGATGGCTTCAGCCCAATACTAAGGTGTAATTAACTTGGAGTGTAGCATACATATTATCATTTCCTTCAAAGACATATTCTTGTGCTCTACAACACCATTCTATTGAGAACTATATGGAACTATATTTTTTAGTTCAATTTTATTTAATGTATAAAATTACTAAAAATGGTTGCTGATATACTCACCACTATTTTTGATGCACAAAATCTTGATGGCTTTACTTGTCTATTTTTTAACAAGAACTTTCAAGTCTTGAAAATGATCAAACACCTCTAATTTCTACTTAAATAAATACACCCAAGCATGCCTTGAAAATTCATCAATGAAATTAAGCATGTATTCAGCCCTATTGAATGAAGGTTTTTAAAATGGACCAGTAATGTCACTATGGAAATCTCCAAAATTTGTTTAGCTCTCTATGATTTTCCCTTATCATACTTCTCTTTGAGATGATTACCAAGTATGTAACCTAGTAAACTCTATCAAAAAACTTGACTCATGATAACCTTGAAACCATATCTTGATGACTGAGTTGCTCTAGATAGCAATAGTTGAGATGGTTGAAATCACTCATTCCATAATTTACTTACTCCATTTGAATGAGTGAGTAGTGTAGTAGAGGGTTGATCAGAATTAAAATGTGAGAAAGTATACAATCGTGATTGGTGATCTAGTTTCCCAAATGAAATAATGGAGTCATTATCTACTTCTCTAATAACCATTAAATTGGGTGTGAACTCAAATTTGTTTTCCAAATCGATGTGAATGATCTGATAAACAGATAGGAGATTATTGGATAAAGTGTAAACACATAAAACATCATGAAATGTTACATCATTCACTTTAATAGATCCACTCCCATTAACTTTAATAGAATTATCATCACCCAATAAGATAGAAGCCATATAAAAAGGCTCCAAGGATAAGAACATGTCCTATGATGAAGCCATGTGATACGATGCACCAGAATCAATAACTCATGTGTAAATCTAGGATAGAATTGTAATAAGTGCTTTACCTTTATCTTTTCCCTTCTTACTATATTTAACCTTTGAAGACTCTTATGCTGATGAAATTTGATGGGAAGAATCAAGGACACTAATATTGTGCTTCTCAAGTGTAGTAGTCAATTGGTTAATTTACTTCTTCATGCATTTGGATTCATCATACCCAAATTTCTTTCAATAATCACATGTAAGTCACTCTTTCTTGGGTTTCCCATCCAAAAGGAATACTCTTTTGATGATTTAAACTTATCATCAGATTTATGGCCCTTTCTTTCCTATGTGTCCTTATTTTATTTATTCTCCTTGTTATCAGAAGTCTCCATTTATCATGACTCATAATTAATGCATGTGATTTAGATGACTTTAGTGTACCCATTTAAATGAGCTTATCTTACTCTTGAGTTAAGTTAGCATCAAAGTCATCCAAGGATAGCATGATCCATGTTGCTCCAAGGGCATGCTTGGTGGCATAGAAAGTATAAACAAAGACATAATAATTAAATCCCAACTTGACAAGCATGGAAAGAATTAATTGATGATCCATTTTGACAATGCCACATTGTTTCAATTATAACTTGAGTGTTTTCAACTTTTTGAAGAAGTTTTGTACCATATCAAAATCATATGGGCTCAAACTGATGAGATCGTTACTCAACTCATGACCTCTAATTATGTCTTGCTTCCCAAAGAGTTTTTCTAATTTGGTCTAGACATCATTGGGAGTAGTAGTAGATTCAATATGAAAAATCAAGTTGAGAGACATAGATAGGCATAGAATATCATAGGCTTTGTCACTTCTATTGTACCACTTTACCTTATTTTCCATAGGTGTTAGTTATTTTTCTATACCCATCATGATTTAGTGTAAGTCTTTTCTCTTTAACAATATTTACACTTTGACTTTCCACTCATGATAGTTGAATGGTGTAAGAATCAAAATAGAACGCAGATCCATGGTGCAAAAAGGAAGTCTATGTTGAAATGTGTGTGTTAAAAGACTAGAAATATATAAACCCCATGAATCTATAGAGGTTCAAATTTATAAGGAACAAGAATATTACCAATGTGTAGAGCTCAAAAAAACTCACACTTTCAAAAAAGGCACCTCAAAAGTAGTAAGCTGAAATTTATGTACATTTAAAGTTTTGGATGGCAAGGGAAATCTCCACTTTACAAATTTTGAAAAATTTTGGGTGTACAAAATTTTGGATTGGGTGCTATAGTTAAGCCTCTGCTAGTAGGAATCAAATTTTAATCCCCCTTCATATGACCATGCCATGTGACTAAAGGGCTAATACCTTCCTACAAGGGTTTAAAATCCTACTAAGTTGAATAAACCTTGAAAGAGACCCATTTGGTTTCTTATCTGAACCAAAAAAACCCAGAAATGGTTTTTTCCTCAAAGTCACTAAAAAGTATGGTTTTTTGTAGAATTATAAAAATGACCTTGAAATCCTCCAAAAATGACCAAAAATGGATTGTCATAAAATTAGGTTGTGTTTACAACCATTCATAAGGTTTTGACACCTTATAACTCCACTGATGTTATCCATTTTTCATTTAGATACTCCATATATGTAGATTTGCATGAACTTTTGAAAAACCCCACCAAACCCTACAAAATCAAAATCAATGAAAATCTAGAACAAGCAAGAATATAAGATATCACAACATAATCAATGGATTCATCTACCAACATAGCTCTAATACCATGTCAGAGTGGGACATAATCAAGGATTAATTAGATAGGATTGAATGCATGAGGCTAAATCTATATGGACTAGTGAAATCTGAAGGATAACTCATAAAAGGAAGAAGTTTGTCTTCAAAACAAAAAATTGCATTAATATTCATTAGCCAAAAAACATAAAGAAAGGTACATTATATTGTGAAAAATTAAGTCACCAAAAAATGTAATTAACTCAACTCATAATTATAAAATGACTTAAATTAAATTTCCCCTAATGACATATTATTAACCTAAGTAAGCTAATTAGACTGTGTAGGTAAAACCACATAGTGGA